>VOQJ01013842.1:0-11811 GCA_015052665.1 Apistogramma diplotaenia | reverse complement strand
GGGCTAAACAAACTGCTTCCACGCACATAAAGCAACAGCAGTGGTTCTGAACTTTCATCCAAACTTTTTCAGGCACAATAAAACTGTTAATGAGGGCTTTCTGAGAAGTTCTCTAGTTGATAATTAGCCCACAGTTCTTACTGAAAGCACACACCCCTCCCGCCCCCCATATGGTAGAAAATGATGGGAATTTAGAGTCAACGTGGAAAAGCAGGATTTTAGATTTCTTCCCTCTGCCTTGAGTCTATGTCTCCTTCACTTATCCGACCAAGGATTCGCTCTATAAATAGAATATCAGCTTTCATCTTTCTTCCCTTTTCTTTATTTTTCAGTATTTTTCTCCCTCATGTCTCTCCAGTGCCCCAGTAAAATCACCAACCAACCTGGGAGAGAGTTTGGAAGCACAAAGGACTTCCCTGATTCAGTCCTGCAGTTTGCGCGCAGCCACCCGCTGATGTGGCGGCCGGTGTATCCCGTCCTTCGCCGCCCTGTGCTTGTGAAAGCGAGCATTCCTTATAAGCTCAAACAAATAGTGGTGGATCGTGTCGAGGCAGAGGACGGGCAGTATGATGTCATGTTTATTGGCACAGGCAGGTGCATTAGATTCCATAACTTTTAGCCATCCACCCAAGCAGGCACTGAATTACTGGAACAACACCATGCTTGTTCTGTAACCCTTCAGTTTCTCTGCCTTTCCTTTCAGATGTTGGTACAGTGTTGAAGGTCATTGCACTAAACAGTGGAAATAGTCTAGAGACAGAAGAAGTCACACTAGAGGAGCTGCAAGTCTTTAAAGTAAGTTTTATTCTGTTGAGCATATTAATGTGACAATCAATGGTTCATCCTCAGTCATTGTAGGTAACATCTGATACATTGTGTCCTCTAAGACTTGTTTGCAGATGACAGATTACAAAAGTTCATTCTTTTCAATATTGCAGGAGCCAATTCCAATTACATCACTGGACATATCTGTAAAAAGGGTGAGTCAGTCAACTGTACTGTACTTACTGCAGTACCTTCCCTGTCTGCTTCTGTAAATTTAAATGCAGTGTTGTCTTCATTATATTACAGCAAGCCTTGTATGCAGGCTCTCCAGTAGGCGTGGCACAGGTGAAGCTTCATCGCTGTGAGACTTATGGGAAAGCCTGTGCTGAGTGTTGTCTTGCCAGAGACCCTTACTGTGCCTGGGACGGGGCATCCTGTACGCGATACATTCCCAACAGCAAGCGCCGCTACCGCAGACAGGACATCAGGCACGGAAACCCTGCGCTGCAGTGTGTGGATCAGAATCCGAGTGGTGAGCTTCTCTCTAACAGTTTTGGCTGCAACTGTTTTGTTTCTTCTTTGCTGATTATGTGGGACAGGCCACTGTGACTTCGTGGAGTATCCACTGGACAGTTTTTCTCTGAAAGTCAAACAACTGAGTCGTGTGTCATAGACATTCATTGACTGGGTTTCACGGAATCAAGTAGTCTTTGTTTTTATAGGCTAGTGTGCATTACAGTTGCAGGGTAAACAAAGGCTTACTAAATGGATATTTTCACATTCTAGTAGGGCTAGCTGTCATGGTCAAACAAGAAACCAGCATGACATCATGGCCTGGTGGTTAACCAGTGCATGAAGGGAGAGCTGAAACCTGAGATGGACTGGGCTTCAAACTAAGCTCTATAACCACATCTTAGAAGAAGTGTAAGGTTTGGCAGCATTTCAGAATTTTGTAGGACAAAAATGTTAAATGTAAAGTTTGTATGTAGGAATCTGCTAATCATTCCTCAGCATCAAGATGGTAATCAGCTGAAAAACCAGTGGCTTGAGCGATGTGGCAGTAGGCAGCAAGAAGTCTACTGTGTAAATCCAAAGGCAGTTGGAAACTGTTTTAAAACCTGAGCTTGAAAGAATGAATGAATGTCGCTGTGTGGGTCACAGTGTGTTTGAGATTTCGTCTTCAGAATGAAAGTCATAGTGAGGTCAGGAAAACAATGGCTGGAAACTGAAGCACAACCTAAATTAAAATGATTCTATCTGCAATAAACTTAATCTGGTTTCCTTTGAAATGGTCACTTCAAAAAATGGGAACTAGTGACCACTCACAGTCAGTCGCCATCTTTGAACTGACTTTGATTCATCGAGACGGCGATAAAATGGCAATAAAACAGATTCTATTTGCATTCGTTTGAATTGGGTCAAATTGGCAATTAGATGCAGTCTGATTAAAATCTGTCCCCGTTTACGTACACAGAAATTTACTTTATACAGGAATTAACATTAACTATTTATTTAAAACTGAAATTTAGAAAATCCTCCACAAATGGTGACATACAGTAACTGCAGTACAGCAATTTAACTGCAACCTCACAGAGGCACTCAGAAACCTTGGTTTTATACAGGAATATAACCAGAGTACAGCCTGTTGCAAACAGCCACGCTGCAGATGAGTTGCACTTTAGTGCAGGCTGACTCAGGCTGATTGCAACAAAACTTTGCAAATTGTGTTTGGCATGCACTTTATGTGCTGTGTGTAAATACACATGTTAACGTGTATTTTAAAAATTTGTTCTAAAATACTGTAAACGTCTGTCTCTTATAACTGTCGTTTTTCAGTTTTGCAATTGTATGCAGTCTGTTTGAGACAGCCTAGCACCCACCAGGCAACCTGTGCAATCTCCCAGCAATTAATAGTGGTTGCTACAGTTGGCCAAACAGCTTGCAATCAGTCAAACTCTGTGCAGTCACCAGGCAAGCAGTGATTTTACCTCGTTTCACTGTTATTTTTATCCTAGTGTGACTGGCCCATTATCGCTAGTTATACAGAATGAGACATGTTTCACAGTATATTAGAACACATAAAAAAATACGTTAACATGTATATTTACACACAGCACATAATGTGCATGCCAAAGACTATCTAGTACTCATTTCACACTAGTTCTTATACTGTGTGCTTTGGGATTTGTGTCAATAGAAGAAAATGCCAGAGCTGATATGGGAGATCAGGGTATGAAAACCTGTGAAGACAGACAAGAAAAGGAAAGCAGTTCGTGTAGAAGCAGGACAGAAAGAGTGTGTGAATGTGTTTTCTTACCTAAGAGCACGGTGTGTGTGGATCTGAGGGGATGAAAGATGCCTCCCGAATAGCCTCTGGGTGAAGCTTTTACAAGGTTTCTTTGTGCCGAGGTGTGAGGTTGTTTATGTAAGTATTGAAAGTGTAGAGGTCTCAGGATTCCATCTCTTCACTGTTTATGTGTACTCACATGACAAACACTCAACTAATTTAGTCAAACTTTTATTTATCCAGCATGTATAGACTATAGTCTGTGACTATACACAGTTCTTTATATTTATCCATTACACGCTGTATAGTAGAAGGTGTCTATAAGGAACAATGTAACCCCATATAGAAGTATAGTCCTTTACTTCAGCAGTGCTTTACGAAGGACAGAGTTTGATGCAGTGAGGTCTGAGCTCACCCTCAGAGATAAAGGTGAAGAGCTCATGGATGGATGGACGGACGGATGGACGGACGGATGGATGGATGCTGTTAATTTTCATTCTTTCATAAACTTTTTGTCGCTCTGTTTAAATAAAAGAAGACGTTGATGTGACAGAAGACAGAATGGTGTTTGGGACCGAGAACAACAGCACCTTCCTCGAGTGTGTTCCTCGTTCCCCACAAGCGACTGTCACCTGGCTAGTCCAACGTGATGACCACAAGGAGGAGGTAAGATGACTAGTGAGCAGCAATCAGCTCCAAATCAACATAATTAAAGGCCCGTGGGTGTCACTGTGTCAAAAACACGAGGGAGGTGGGAAAGTTTTGGCAAACAGTAGAGGGTTGGAATAAAACCTCTGGCAAAGAATGCTCTGAGTAATTGCCTTTAAAAGTTGGACTTGAGTGTGAGTTTGGCACGTGGTTGACACATTTGACAGCTATTTGGCATATGGTTGAAATTAAGCAGCTGTATTTCAAAGCAAAATACACAATCATTCTTTCTCTTCCATAAGCAGTCAAACCTTCACCACATGCCTCTGAAAGTGTCACTCAGTGCATGCTGGTCATTGTGACTTTTGTCAGATGTCGCGCTGTGTGCCCAGAGCCACAGGAATTACTCGAGTGTTTCACGTTACCTTCGTCCAAGTTAAACTGAGTGTCACGGTCAACCGTGCAAGTATTAAGGCATTACCACCTCTGTACGTTTCCCTGCAAATAAACATTTGGCTGCCACTCTCTCTGACAAGGCTGCCATGTTTTTGTTGGCATCAAGGAATCGTTGTAGGATCAGATCTGACGAGGGAGCCGGGAGGCAGATGGAGAAAAGTGCAGAGGGTTGGTATAATAAGGCTGGCAGAGACTTTGGGTGGTAGTTGTAAGGAGAGATGAGAGAATGAGAGGAAAGAAAAATTTGATGTTAGATTTTCAATGTTGCAGTTAGCTCAGACATACAAACACACCCTGTTCTCCCTTCTCTTTTCTCAGACTGTGAAGTGAAAACGAAAGGCTTGTTGCTCTGATTTATTTGTACTGTGTTTACACATTATTGAGCAATCGTCAGTGTTTAGTTCTTTAAACAAGGCGGTGCTTCGAACAATGACTCTGGCATTTAGTCCCAAGAAACATGTCCCAGTTAAGGTCAAATCCTGGTCAGAACTACAGGTTTATGCTGCTTTAGGGCCACTGTTCGACTGCAGAATGTGTAGGATTTAAAAACCCGATTTAACCAATTGGTAAACAGTTGATTACTTAGTGAAGTCACTAATATGTCATCAAATATCAGACGCATGTTCTCTATTTGCCACACTTAGGTGAAGCTAGACGATCGTGTGATGTCTACCGATCAGGGTCTCCTGTTTCGTCGCCTTTTCCGCCAAGACGAAGGCGTCTACATCTGCCGCTCTCGAGAACATGGCTTCACACAGACCCTGGCTCGCCTCACCCTAGAAGTCCTCCAGGGGGAGACCGTGGATGAGCTCATGGCACGTGGCAACGCCGGCATCTCTGACTCCATCAAAGACCGGGCTACGGGAAGTTACAGGGCCTGGATGCCTTGCAGTGCATACAGGGGCGGTTCATCGAGCCAAATCGGCCAGTCACGGACATGGTTCAAGGATATCATGCAGCTCATTGGGCCATCAAACCTGCCGCAGGTGGAGGAGTACTGCGAGAGGATGTGGTGCAACGACAAGCTGAGGAGGAAACACAAGAGCATGAGTGAAAAGTACCGCCAAGCACAGGACAGCGCCAGGAAGACCCGCAGCAAGAGCTCCGGAGAACGCAACAGGACGCCGCGGGATCTCAGGGCGCGGGAGGAGTGACGAAGAGAAAGCGAGGAAGAGGATACGAGTGAGGAAATGAAAGTGGAAAAAAAGACAAAATGATTTCAGGACAAGACCAATAGACAGGCATTAATATACCAGCCTGATAGTTTTTGTAAAAACATGGTAGATCAAAGCAGTGTGTCTCTTTTGGCCATTTGAATTTTAGTGTATAAACAAAATGTGTGCATAAAGAATTTGAAAAATTGCTCAGAATATTTGACGGTTGTGTTCGAGTGAAGCACAACGTGAGCTGAAAAACTCCTGCATGTGAACGTGTGTGAGGCGTTTTCAGGTATTATGAAGTTAGTGTATAACCGGTGTGTGTGTGTGCCTGCCACTCGAGTAAAGACGGCGTGAAAAGAGACTCGTGCGGATCTCAGCAGGGGGCTGCTGATCGTGACGCTCACGGTGGTAGAAAGGAGATCAGAGACCATTTCAACGACACTCTGAGGATGCTTTTAAACATCTCAGTCACTGAGGAGTACTCTGCCTTCCACCTTTGTTCTGTCAGAGTGTCACTGAAATGACAGACAGTGTTCGTCAGCCCCGTCTTCACTGAGGAGGCTTCAGATTTATGTAACATAACTTTATGTTTGATGATTTCTAACTTACAGCTGCTTTCATGCTTCTTAGATTCATCGACTCCTTCATGATGTTTGTGTTTCCTCATAAATGTTAATTTTCATTTGCAAAGAGTTCTTATACATTTGCGCACACACACACACACACACACACACACACACAGTTTTTTTTTGGAAGCATTTCATACGATGCAGTTCACTGGATTCATTTCCATCTTCTGTTACATTTAATGACGTGTCTGTGATCTTGTTTGTTGTCTGTGTGACTGCAGCTCATAAGTGACTTCGCAGCATCTTCACAGAAGAGCAACTAGTGAAGCACACGGGTTCAGACAGTTGTTGTATCTGATCTTGCTCAGTTTGTCTCCATTTGTGCCAAATCTTACATTGATGGAAATTTCACTCACTCAGCTAAAAAGCATCAGCTCAAACCAGAAGCTGCCGTTAGACGACTGTTGATGGTCCAGCAGATTAAAGGCACATGGCTTTATTTTTATTGAACGGACCATTAAACACTACAGTGGATTATTTTTCATGATTTTGGCTACATGCCATAACACCTCTTAGGATGGACTCATATGACATTTTTCTCTGATGTTTACCTCTATGAACTTTATGCAGCGCAGGGCACTAAATACTCACACTAAGCCCTTTCAGACATGTGATCTTTGACTGTGTCTGAGCACCATGCTCATTATGCCATAAAGGTGAGGATACAAATGAGAGTTATTTTAAAGAAAAGTTCTTTTGTGCGTTTATTGTGAGTGCACATAATGACTCAGCATTATGCTTTCAGATTGTCTGCGTGACAACGTTGTAAACATCTTCAAAGAGCTTTGTTTCTTTTCAAATACTGGTTAAAAGGACCTATTCAAGGCAAAATTACATAACTTGACCTCTCTGTGGGATTCCTGAGTCACACTTAAACCACCCACTGAATTCATTTTCCCAGAGTTTTTCTGTGCCGAAGCTCTGCGGCGATAATGGAGGGAACAATAGAAAGGGGTCAAGTGTACTGGCTGGCTGCTCTTGTGTTTTCTGCAGTGTAAACACTTGTTTTAAGATAAGCTTTGTTGTTAAAATATGATTCATGTTTATTTAATCTCAAAAATATTATTCTTCTAAATTAGAGGGTGGAAAAGAGAATAGAGGGATTAAATCATGGAACAAGTATCTGAAGACAGGAGGGACTGCGGCTGGAAAAACACGCTAAAAAGTGAATTTCACACTCACATTCATCCTCTGGCACTGCAGCAGTGATGAGACCTCAGCCTCCCTCCCTCCCTCTGCCCCGGGGTCGAGGCCTAATCGTCCCCTGGAATTCCAGCCTATAGTGAACAACTACAGATTGTGAACGAGGTGAAATAAGCATTATACAGCGGGGTAAAGTTTTCATCAGCAAAATAAAAAACAACCCAAATCTGTCTTTTGAACTGACACGACAAATGTTAACGTTTGAGTTAAAGTTACCTCACGAAGTCATCTTGGCTTGGTGTCGGCAAAGATTATTAGTTTAGGATCTTCTTCATGGGTCTGACAATAAGCTCTGTGTTAACACTGACCTCCCGCTTTAATTTATGCTCCTCTTGGGTCCAATTATAATCTCTAAGGCCAGTAAAGGGCCTCATCACTTCAAGATAAACATTGTTTTTGGAAATAGAAGCTATCATTTTTTTGTTGGTTGATGCTTTGAAAGAAGTGAAGTTCAGGAGAGACGAACTGAAGATGCCAAACTGAGTGTGGATGGGAATTAGATCTCTGGAGCTAAAGTAAGAAATGTTTTCATATTTTAACAATAAAGTTGAATCAATTAAATTTTATTTACATTTTGTTCTATTCCAACACAAATCTGATGAAACGGCCACATAAGAAAACACAAACTGGTGCCAAATGAGCGCACGCATACACAAAGACACCAGTGTCCAATAGTATTTACAGTTAAATGGGCTCCAACATTCACACCATTAAAGTCTGTGATCTGTTTTGTGTGGATAAAAAGGAGGAGAAGATGAGTGAGAGGTTGTTTTTAATTAAACAGGTACTATAAGCATCTCATGAAGGCTGTGTTTCATTGTAAAGAATTATAAATATAACATTTCCCAGAGTTTTACAGCAAGTAATCTTTTTTAATCCAAAAAGTTTGAGAGTTTCATACCTGTTAAACTATGCTTATGATTTCTCTAACATATTTCTTCTAATGCACTGTTAATGTAAAAGAAAATGATGATGACAGGAGGATGAAAGAGGGTTTTTTTTCTCCTGTTTTACTGTGAAAGTTTTTCTTTCCTTGTGATGTCATTTGTTGGAGCTTCTGCTTATCTGAGGTGTGAATTACTGTCACAGCAACAGTTTAACATGTATTTAAGACTTAGCCAGTGTAATCATGATTGTAAAAGTAGTAAAATTGTATAAATAAATCAAATTTAACAATGACTGCCAGAAACTGCCAACAATAAACGCCGACACTTGCTGGGCAGCACTTTGTTGCTTAACTTTCATGTATTTTAACAAACATGGACTCCAGATTGACAGACAGATGTGCCACGAGTGACTAAATGCAGTTACTGTAATCCTTCCACTGCTCTCCACTTTTGCACAAAGTGTGTTTTTTATTGCATGTCATATTTTATATTTTTAATCTAATGACTTTCTCGTGATGTCCACCTATAGCTCGTCCATGTTCTCAACACCATTTAATTTTCATTTAAAACTCTTGTTTTTTGGTGTTTATGTAAAACACCTGATGGATAACTCATTTGATGGGGATTCGAGCACCTACAGTATAAATATTGTGATGCTTCTTTAACAGAAATATACTCACAGTAATCATTTTGTCATGCATTTACAGTGTAAACAGATGTAAGTGCAAAACTCTGTTGTATTGAAGCAGAATGTGTAGCACCGTTACACATGCAAATTAAACGGGGCTGCAGACAGTGCTGTTAATTACACCTGTGTTACTGACAGTGATGTGTCTTTCTGGGGCAGGAGGCTGAAATGATGGAGTCACCCACAGGGACGATGTCCATTCAGCAACTGTGGAACTAAACTGTTTTTCTTTAATAGCTGAACGTCCTGGCTTGATAAAATATGCCTCAAATATATTCAGTTATTTTCACTGATGGTATTTATGTTCAGATCAAGTAGAGGAAAAGAGGCTTTTGCATCTGGCTAACTGCCCCCGTCAGCTGAAACACTGGAAAGGGCTTTATAACCAATCACAGCACCAAGTGTGAGAAAAGATATTGTTTGTTCTCAGGCGGCCATGTCTAATATTTGGGGAAAGCGTAACCAAAATGGGACAAAATGGAAAACATACTGTAGGGTTAGACAGGAGACTCCACAGTGTCACAACAGAAACTTCAACGCAAAACGTCCTGAAAATGAAACTGTACACAAAAATGAATTGAAAACAAAGGGACTGAAACAGAAGTCAGTGTTTGCCACAGAGCTGTAAGAAGTGGGATTTACATATGGAGCATGTATGATGATGATGATGATGGTGTCCATACAGTGACACACATAAAGATGACTGATGGACACAAGCGAGTTTTCCCATTTCTTATATGCTGTTGCATGACAGCTAAAAATCTTCAAAGTCCAGATTTCAATCTGACTGAACCGTTATGATAAAATAAATAATAAGATAAATGACATGGCTCCATCCTTCAAAACTGAGTTCACGTCTTCTTGGAGAAAGTTGGATGCAGCCCGGTGGAGATTATTGTTTTTCATCATTGAAGTCTCAAACAGTTTAGCTCATCATAAAAGCCTGAGGAGGTGCAACAAAGTACTAAATTATGATGTTTTCTTTCTTTCCTGAACAGTGATTCCAAGTTTTCCCTCTACCTGATCCAAGGAAATGTCTTTAATTAAAATGTGTAACTGTTTGTTTCATGGTGGCTCATGAAGCCCGACTGCTGAGTGAATAAAATAGATTTGTGTCATATCTGTTATTAATTACTGTGTAGTGATTCCATAGTTTTGGCCCGGGGCTGTACTGTAGGTGCTCCTCTGAATTTGTGTGCTTGTTGACAGAAGTCTGCACATGCTCGAACCTCCAGAGTGAAGGTGTAATAAGAAACCAGAGGTTCAGTCAGTATTGCAATAGAAGAGACTGTAGTTCATGACTGCAGTGTCTGTAAGGTTGCAGTCCAAACAGCACATAATCATTTTAAAAGGTTCTTGAAGCATGCTTTCAATTGTAAGGATTCCTCAAATAAAATAAATACTTGCTTTGTGAAGTTTCCTATTATTATGTACAGGTCATAGGCTCTCTGACACACAGAGCCCTATTTATGTATATTAATATTTTATTTAAATGTTTTTCTATCATGCATGCTATGAACTCGTATGCTATTTAACACAATTAAAAGGTTTTAACCTAAGGTTGACTGGGCTCTTTGAAGAACTTTATTTACAGATTGCAGGGTTGTGTTGTGTTGTGTTGTGTTGTGTTGTGTTGTGTTGTGTTGTGTTGTGTTGTGTTGTGTTGTGCCCTAAGTCAAGTCACCCCTCTAAAATGTGACGTTTAATGAACCAAAGACATCCTGTTTCATGCTAAATCAACATGAACCCAACACACCTGCAATGAAGCTCTAAATGTCACAGAACAGGCCGGCGCTGATTGATTTTAATATTTTTGTGTGTGTGTGTGTGTGTGTGTGTGTGTGTGTGTGTGTGTGTGCACGCTCTCTCAAAAGTCTTCATTATAGCAGGAAAACATGTAGGTCACTGGAGGCCTGCAGGCCGTGTCTGCCCATTATGCCGCCCGGTTACTGGTTGAGGCCAAGCGTGTGATTGGAGGGTAATTGGGCTGTAACATCTCTGGAAATGTGGAGTAACAATGACTGCTTGTCGCTCCAGCAAACAGACCTTCTCATAAAACTCAAACCTGCAACTGAACCCACTAAACGATTTCACACTCTGTCAATTACTGCAACCACAAAACAAACAGGTCTGAGTGAATGTTGGCTCATGCTTTTAATGCAGATAAGAAGCTGTAGCGTGCTCACAGCTCTATAAAATATAAAAAATACCAGTTCTGACGTCAGTCAATGTGTAAAAAAGATTAAAGTGGCCTTAGTGTTGGAGGAAGTTTGAGAATTCACTGATGTGCAGAAATCAACAAAGGCCGACCAACAGGAACCCGGTGAGACTGATCGCTGTGGATTCTTAAATGTGAAAATTCTCAGCAAATCTCATTAACATGTGGAAGTTTTTAAGCCTGCTGACAACAGATCTGTGTTATGGATCCCAGTCATTAAACGATCCCAGTCATTAAACGATCCCCGTCATTAAACGATCCCTATCTGGGTTGCATAGAAGTTTCCCTCCAGAATATGAAACACCTTGAAAAAAATGCCAGATGTATCAAATATGATCAAATTAAAACTCACATATGCAAATTTATATTTCATTATTATTTTTTTTAAATTGTCAGACAGTTCAATATAAATACCATTTTTTAAAAAGTAGAATTTTCTGCTAATTAAGCCTCAGGCTTTAAGGACTGCACATTAAGCAGAAACCTCTGAGGCTCAAAAATTACCTTCAGGTTTTTTTAAAAAACATATTCACCTGTTGTTGAAAAAGGAAAAATTATAATAAATATAATGGTGGTTAGCACTGCTGCCTCACAGAGCATGACATCTGGAGGGCCTGGGTTCGATTCCACCTTGGCCCAGGCCTCCCTCTGTGTGGAGTTTGCATGTTCTCCCCGTGCCTGCGTGGGTTTCCTCCGGGTACTCCGGTTTCCTCCCACAGTCCAAAGACATGCACTTACTGGGGTTAGGTTAATTGGTGACTCCAAATTGCCCATAGGTATGAATGTGAGTGTGAATGGTTGTCTGTGTCTCTGTGTTGGCCTGCGACAGGCTGGCGACCTGTACAGGGTGTACCCTGCCTCTCGCCCTAT
>VOQJ01013841.1:28462-40573 GCA_015052665.1 Apistogramma diplotaenia | reverse complement strand
TTTTATTTTAAACAAGCTTAAACTGATTTTAAAGAGCATTTTTTCAAGGCCCACAAAAAAAAAAAACAAACAAACAAGAAAAACAAATTTTTTTTTCTGTAACTTTAAATGCAGGAAAATGTCGTGACTAAAGCCACAGTTGAAATAGCAGTGCACCCAGAAGCATGTGAAGTATGCTCTTTCATGCAGCGCGTTAATTTAAATGTGCTACTTTGCATTTGAAGTTTCTGAACAGTGCGATGGAGTCAGAATGTCAGGTGTTTTAAATCCCACTCCTGTACATTTCTGATTTCATAATTTCTCTCACAGTAATGAGAACATTCTATTGACCTGCTTTTCACCGGCAAGATAACAGATGACAAATAGGTGAATTCTGTTTAGGAAACATGCAGCACGCAGTAATGGAGAAATTGGGAAATTGTAGCAAATCAAACAGTATGATATAATAAGATGTTTGTTGTTCCACATCAGTTTTGTGTGGGCTAAATGCCAATTAATGTCGTTAAGAGCTGAAATAGAGTTATTTTTTTATACTGCAGATATCTTTTCTAGCATAAAATAATTTACCAAAAAAAAAAAATCTAGAAACAAAACAGCTTTGTTCTTTAATATTAGTATTGAAGAAAGAGAATTTCAGTGTCTGCGCATCTTTAGTTCTAATGAAATTTACATGCACATGAATGAAGAAGGCAGTTTTTATTTGATTATTGCTGCAGTGCCATTCTTGATGAGCACCTGGACAACACTGACAATGAGTTGGGTTATTATGTGTCAGGTAGACTTTGAGAATTTTATAAATGAGCTTGTTAACAATATGTTCTGAAAGGAACATAGTTTTAGTGCATGATTTATTCATATGTTGGGTTAGTAATAAGTTGTTTTACTGTTCATATCACTAATTTAGCTACAAATTTTTTGGCTTTTTTGTCATTCCCTGGCCATTTATATCACTGTTTTGTGTCAAGCATGGATTCCATGCAGTCTTAACTGTGTGAACTAGGAAAAAAATAAAAATAAAATAATAAATACAATCTACAGTGTACTGTAGTGGTTAACACATTACCTTTCATGTGAAAATTCCTTGGTTTAAGAGCCTCAGGGGGTATCAGGCTTTTGCACTCCTGGCACTAATCCCAAGCTGGGCTAAATGGGAAGGTTGTGTCAGGAAAAGCATCCGGTGTAAAAATAGTGTCAAATCAAACATGCAGATCCACCCACTGTGGTGACCCCTTCAAAAATAAGACAGGGGCAGCTGAAAGTAGCTTTTATTCAAATTAAGATGTTTTTTAGTCTTTTTTTTTTCCTGTGATGTTATGTCACACATCATTTATCAGTGAGTGTGTTTCATGCTATCTTTGTCATTTAAATTCCTTTAGAAGGCAATATCTAATGGTTTGTGTAAGAATGTGTGATCTGACAAAAGTTTCACCTCTTAGTGCAACCATGCAGTCGGCTGCTTTGAAAACATCCTAGCCTTAAGGGATGAAAAGAATTATTCTTTCTCAATGAATAAATCACTCCTGAATAAAAAAAATGCATCTGTTTATTAAATAATTAATGGTTTCATTATTCCTTCACATTTCTCTCCCCACACTTTCTTTTTCTTTGTGCCTTTATGTTAAAATATTATGGTTTGTCTATATGGTCGCTGACTGAGGAACATGTACAGGATCCTTAGTCCCACATGGACTGACCAAACTCATTGGCAAGCAGGAGAAATTGAGGTCACCAAAGAGAAGTTTTAGGCAACCAGCTGTGTTTCTTAAAACTTCCCCCCCCCTCCTCCATGCCCACTCCTTATGAATATACATGCCCAGCGTCCCAGGAGCCCTCGGTATGAAGGTGCCCATATGGAAAACCACCAAACTCTTTTAGCTCACCTTCAGGAAACTTGCTCTTTCGTAATCACATGCTCACGGTTGTGCCGTGGGCTCTCTGAAGTCTCTGTTGTTTGCATTGAAAAAGACAAATGTCAGACTTAAACAAACATAATTCGACTTCTGGCTTCATATGTTATCTTTAGAGCAATCCCAGCAAGTGAGCACAAACACTGTTGTCGTTAAATGAATATGATGGGGATAAAAGTACAGAAAACAGAAGAAGAGAAAAGCTTAAATGGAAGCTTTTTATTACTGATGTAAAGGTTTTATCGCCAAATAAGATACTCAGTGGTTTTAGTTTTGCATCGCCATTTCGTTTCCATATTAAATATTATTATACAGAAATGAAATGATATGAGTGACATTGTTTTACCTTTGCCAGTGGAAGGTAAAAATAAACATTCATCACTGCTAAAATCTTTGGTTGTATGTTTCATTTCTGAGGCAGGGACTTTATGGTGATGACACATTTACAGCAGTGTCATCAAAGATCACTGATAGACTGATGCCAGCTCAGTGCTGTCACTTTGCTGTCTGAATGTCAGTGTCAGCAATTCAGCCTTGACTAAATATAGTGCAGTGACATAACTAAAAAGTAACACCCAGTGATCTTCTCCTTTATACTTTACTTTACATTTCAACAGTGTTTTTTCCATATATATATATATATTTTTTTTTTTTTAAATAGGAAAATTCTATAATAACTTTAAAGATTTTGGTTTTGGTTATTACTTTTCACCGTAATTTGCACCTTCCAGTACATATTTTTTAATTGAAAATAATGAAGTGCCCAGACAGATCATCAACTCAAGGTTTGATGACTCAGATCCAGGTGACAAAAAATTTATCATCGTCTGGAGTTTTCATGGCTGTGTGAACAGTGACACAGTTATGAGATCATTTTCAGCGTCTGCTCATATTGTGTCCTTGTCAGTACACATCGTTATCGTTAGCATACAATTAAATGGGATTTGCATATACCTAAATTGTGGTGCAGGGCTCTCCAGTTAAGATGTTAGGGTAAACAGGAGTCTTTACTCTTCATTGAAGAAACAGCACAAAACCTAAAGAAATAGGTACTTTATTTATTTATGTGGCAACACATTTTTCAGGTTAGTTGACTGGTGCCATGCTATGTGGAGTTTGCTTTCTAAAGGCAAGCGTGAATGATAAGCTGTCTCTGTGTTAGCCGTGTAATGGACTGGCCACCTGTCCAGGGTGTACCTCCTTACTTGCCATATGACAGCTGGGGTAGGACCCGGCTTTGTGAATCGTACTTGTATAAAGAGCTCAGTAGATAGCTATGAAATGCTAATCACACAGCGATTGTACTACTACTATAAGTTGATTTTTTTATCCTTAGCACTGGGGATACACACACAGTCACACATAAATGAAAAGCTAGTGTTAAGGTAACATCTTATTAGCCTACTGATATTGAGCAACTTGAAGAGAAAAATAAATAAAGAAAAAAGTAATTACTTATTAATTATTTTAGCTGTTCTGCTGATATCTGATATCCACTTAATTACAGAAGGCAACATCATTCATTACTGTATTTGTTCATGGTAAACTATGATTCTGCACACCTTGGCTGGTATGGATTTTCTTTTCATGTTGGACATGGAAAATACACTCCCTAACATTTCATTTAGCGCAGCGCGAGAGAAGCTACCTATACACATACTTATGCAGCTGTTCTGGTTCTGCCACTCTCGGCTTAACAAGTTCTCTGGTGGAAACCCTGTGGAAACCCAGTGATAACAGACAATTATCTCCCTTTATAAGCTGTTGCTACATGGCAAACATTACCATTAAAAGCTTTGATCTTCCCAGGCTAGAAGAAATGTTCATCATCATAATCATTTAGTCCTTTGGTCTCCAGCTGTCTCAAGCAGAAGGAAGCTACTCTGATGTTTACTCTTGAATAGCTCTTCATGCTACGGTTTCTTTCCTTTGCAACAGAAGGTGGTTTCTTTTTTGGGGGAGTTGATGCTGTTGGTGATGGGTCTCATGTTGGAGTCAGGAGTTATGCTGACTCACTAAACCATCTTGTGATACAAAATAATATTAGACAAAAGTATGACCTGGTCATTCACTTGTTCTCTCTATCACACAATACAAAGGCATTTTGGACATAAACTAAGAGGTTTTGCTTTTGCCTTATTGGGTAAAAGGGATCTGGTTATATGAGAAGAACATGCACATTCTTTTACTTCCACTGACATTTAGACAACACATTAGCAAGTACTTCTGTACATTTATCACAGACTTATTTCAACCCACACCATTACATTAATCATTAATAACTTTATTTAGTAATGGCTCATGATTGCTTGACATTTCCAGCAGAATCCTTTCATTTGTTGACAATGAAGTGCGGTGCAGAAAAAAAAAAAGTGCAGGCACAGAAAGCAGGTCAATTTGAATATCAAAAACAGCACACAATAGATATAATTCATGCTTTATTAACATTTCAGTCTCGGTGGAGTGAAGCCTGTGAAGCTAGCTCAGACGGCGTAAGTCCTCTGAAAAATCACACAATTCACATGCTGATTATGCATACAGTAGTCAGACTCCTGGTCTAATATGGCGTTCTGTTTAATCTGTCATATATGTGCCGACTCTCTACCTGTGAGTTTGACCTCTTACCTTTTTCACCTTCTGTATGGAATTTGAAGGAGTTTCCATGGAAATTAAACGAGGTGATATTTTAAGCAATGGAAAGCATAGAGTTGTTTGTGATGCAGTGCCTCTAGTGGAATCTCAAGCGTCGTCTTGAGTGGGAGTGACCAGATGTGCTGGCTACCTCAGTGAATCCAGGGGACATGGTCAAAGTTGGGATGTACCCAGGACAGGTCGACAGTCACAGTAAAAAGTCAACCCTCTCAGCAAAATATTAACTTTTCTAAAAGTCATTGTCAGTTATGTTAATTATTTTATCTACCTAACAACAAATTTATTATTGTGATTTTTTTAGATTACAGTATCATTTATTTTCTGCATTTCTCAATAAACATCCCTTGGTTAAAATTTATGGCAAAATCAGGCAAAGTCATTGTGACCGAAATATAATAGTTTTACAACCCTGAATGGATATTATTCATATTCTGATTTTTCAGTTTAACTGACTGTGGTGATTCAAGACCCCAAAAGACTCGTTAAACAAAAAGAAAACAAAGAAAAGAAACAAAACTAAATAAAAAGCAGTAAAAACAGCCATGAGCAGTCATACATAAAAACTGCTTCAGCCTGCGGTGGGCTGACGGTTAAGCTGGTGATTGTTATTTCAACCTTCAGCAATGGAAACAAACTCAGCTGGAGCTAATTATTGTTAATTTGTTGAAAAAACAAAAAAACGTATTGGCTGTCATGTCTGGCTAGTGTGCCCTGTGCATGCTGGTTCCTGTGCTATTTTTGCTCACCGAATATTGTTTAGTGGAACAACAAAAAAGCCCCTCACGTGTTTGATGTTTGTGAGAGAAAAAAAAGTGAATTGGGTTATGTGTGTTGTTAAATGACCAACAGACTGATGAGTTTGACTTTCATGAGGTTTAGGGAGGCATCTGTGAGGTCCAGTAGCTCAAGAGATGTTGGGGATAAAAGATAAAAAGTGGGTGAAGCGATTTCTCTCAATTTCCTCCTGGAGTGCTCAACACACTGCAGCTTGAGAGGACCCAATCAAACGGAGAAAGCACAACCAAATACAGCTATAAGCAGCAAATACAGAAATGCTCCGCAAAGACAGAAAACTCTACAAAATGTGATGCCAATGCAAAAAACGTGAAAGTCCTAAGCTGCAAATCATGCTACAAATATAGAAATCCCAATCATATACAGAAATGCAGAATGCATTGTTTTCAAAGGCCAATTAAAAGTAAGGGCTGTGGCTGACAGCTGGTGAGTCATGAGGTTGTCAGGATCTACCATCCATTACTTGTGTTAGAAAATAGGTGGAATTAATAGTTACTTCTTCTGTTTGCTGCTTTTAACTTTTGTATGCTGTGTTGTGTGATTTTACCTTTTTAAAATGTACATTTGCATAATTTATACATTCTTTTTCAGCTTTAATGTTTCACTCAAGGACATAAGCTCACTTGGTTAATTAACAGACAGAACATTTTAAAAATGAGATTAGATAGTTTGCATGCCCCTCCTATTCCTGCGTGTATTACTCACCCTGGTGTCCAGGGTGAAGGCTGTCCTGCCACATGCCCTATTACTTAGACAAGCAGTTACCAAAATACATTTATATATATTGATATATATAGTTTCTAGTTTACACAAAATCATATTTTAACTCTGTAATCCATGCTATTCGTTCAGTTCAATTGAATTCATTTATTTATACAGCGCCAAATCACAACAAATAGTCGCCTTAAGGCGCTTTTTATTGTAAGGTAAAGACCTTACAATAATTACAGAGTAAACAATCAAAACGACCCCCTATGAGCAAGCACTTGGTGACAGTGGAAAGGAAAAACTCCCTTGAAACAGGAAGATCCTCGAGCAGAACCAGGCTCAGGGAGGGGCAGTCATCTGCCATGACCGGTTGGGGCTGAGGAGAGAGAGACAGGACAAATGACAAGGGACAATCAATGAGTAGACTTGAATGTATGGTTACGTTTTTTATTTGTTTTTAATTAACTGTGGTTATCCTTAAAAATGCAAATCCATATTTGAATATAGTAATAAAATTAACGTATCTAAATATTAATACGTATTGGAGCTGATTCAGTGCACATAATGCAATTCAAGGCTGTACGTCCAAAGTTCTCGCTGATTGGTAGTAGTGGTGCACCGATAAATCGGCCGGCCGACCGATCGGCCCCGATTTCCTTAATTTAGGGTGATCGGTGATCGGCCGATCGTTACATATGAAACCGATCTTAACCACCGATCTATCTACCTTCGCAAATGTCTTAAAATCTGTTACTGTTCCATTTTTTTCTGCCGTTAGAGGCGGCTGACTGAAAGACCCGCCCATCAGGTCGTATTTGCACATCCGTTGTCACAGATCACCAGGAGCAGCCATGCCGTTGGTTTGGAAATATACAGTTAAAGAAGGAGACGAAAAGCTTGCAATTTGTAATTCCTGTAAGGCTGAAATTAGTCGGGGTGGAACCACATCCAAAAACGTTAATACTACAATCCTCGTTTGCCATTTAAGAAACCACCATACCGCTGAATATGCAGCATTTGAAGAGAACAATCAAGCTAAGGCTAAAGCGAAAGCCAGCGGAAAGAAAGAGTCCTTCGGTGGCCCGTTGTTAGCTCTTATGAGCAATGAAAAAAGCAAAGCTACTACGGCAAAATCGGTATCGGCCAAAATCGGAATCGGCAGGTCAGACTTTTTAAAGATCGGCTTGCTTATTAAGTTTTCAGTCTGGTTACATCCTGACCCTGATATCGTTAAAGGTTCAGGCACTGCATCCATGTTGCTCTTTGAAGAATAGACACATTAGCTCTGATCTGTGAAAAAAAATGACTTAAATTGATTGATTTAAATTTGTAATAACAGACAAACATTGTTACAAATTGCTTTCAAGAGAGCGAACTTGATTGTGATTACATATTTGATTGGACTTTCAGTGAACCTGTGCCCGTCTCATTTTGTTCAACTGAAAACTGTCAGCAAGAATAATCCTCTAAACACTGCTGAATGTTCGGGTGATGAGGTGTGGCTGCCTCTCCCAGCACTCGGCGGTGACAAGCTCTTTAATGTATTTGATTCCAAAATATATGGATCTATTTCTGCTAGGTAAGGGTAATCTGGACTTTTATGCGGCAATGATTTCTGTGTCATAGCACAACTTGTCAAAGGCAATGTGTTCGCCCTCTGCAGGAGAACGCACTGATGAAAGTTATTTGGGGATTTGAGTTATAGTTGCTTTCAGACTTAAAACTGGCAGAAAGTAGCAGAAAAAATGTAAATATTATCGCCCCTGTTTATCTCTTCTGGCAAGTACATGCAGTTTTTTTCTTATGCTCTGTCAATGGCATTATGATACCTGGAGTAATAATGAAAATACTTAATTTTCCCCATATTTTAATGTCATAAAGCTTTAAAAAAAAAAAACAATGTCAAACATGATCTTTCCTCCCACCCTCTGTTTCTGAACAACATTCAATTATCTCACTTGATTAACTTTTCATTACGACAACCCAAACAAACAAACACTTTTCTCCAGGGTGAAGGAGCCTGTGATAAGTGATGCTCTTGTTCCAAAACGACTAGCCATGAATACAGCTCAATATTTTCAGTGTTTCTCAGTAGGTTGGAAATGTCTTGCCATCCAGCCTCATAGACTGTTACATATTAGCATATTTATTAAATTTTTGCCCATCTAATGGATGGAACATTTGCAGTAAGTAGTCAAAATGATCACTTTCCTCTCTGCTGTGTTACGCTATGATGTGCAGTCCTTTTATGCAGTGTGGTGTCACCCTACCACACTGTAGTCAGTATAACAGAAAATAGGAGGTTGCATATTTTTGTAGTATTCTCTGTCCTACATCTAAAGATAGGTGCATTTGATGATCTGAGGGATGCGAGTTATTTAAACTCATTTAAGATTCTGTGTCGGGTTTCATTCTGTTGTTTGAGAAGTTGCAGTTCCAAGACTTGTGATAACATTTGTTACAAGTGACTTCCAGGCCCGCTACACAGCTGATAAACAACAGCAGATATTTGCAATCAATATTTGATGCATCTCACTTTGTTATTCCACAGTCTGGCAAGATATTGTCACCCATATCATTACTCTCTCTAACATGAGGAAACAATCTGATATCATCCAAATCTATTATAGCAGATATTGGTCCTCAGGAGTGTTTAGAATTAAAATTTCATTGTTTGCTGGAAGATTTTGACACCCACGTCCGTGATGTTTCTTCCAATATTTAAGGGCATGTCATAACTCTGGCTGTGCACCAGTTCTCAAATCTCTCAGCAAATTGTGCTTTGAGGGATTAACAACGTTTACTGTCACATTTGAGCCCCAGTTTGAGTTACAGGATTATGTTAAACAAACAAAAAAAAATGTGCATGCAGCTCTCAATTTCTAGGGAAAATTACACCTTGTACATTACCTGGACAACTCCGTGTCACATCAAAGCTGACACACTTAAGCTTTCCAGATAACTTTCTAAAGAGTTGTCAGTAAATCGTGTCACTGCAATCATGGCACATCTTACACGAATGACATTTCCCAGCACACTTCTTGAATGTTTGAACCTAAGAGAATATATGACCCAATTTCACTGGTGGAGAATCAATCTTGTCACTTTTGCCACCTAGAGGATACCAACCACAGCTACAAACATGAGTAATGGGTTAAGATCCTCATTTATGCTTGGGAAATCATTAAAGGTCCTTGAGCCAACCATAGTTTTACCTTTTGTGTTAGGATTGTGTCTTAATTTGGTCCCACATTAAATACAGGCCTTTACTGCAAAGAGTGTTTTGGGGAAAGTCTGGGCATTAACAGACAAAGGCCATAGCTGTCCCTAAAGGGAAGTCATAATTAAGCCAGATGGGGCATTCTGACTCTCAGCCTTGGGTAAGTCTTCTCTTGCCCATGGTGAGACTTCTTGTTAGTATTGGCAAAGAAACTGTGCCACACTCACCATTCATGCTCTGCCATCTGTGTGGGAGAATGAAGAGGGTCTGAGAAACTTCTGCAGAGTGGGCTGCTAGTCAGAGCTGTGCCTTTGTGTCTGATTTTATCACTCAAATAGGTAGACATTTAATCACCTGCAGCATTTCAATTACATACATTAATTTGTGCAGAAACCAGTAAACCTGTGATGGTTCTTTAGTTTGGGATTATCTAAATAATTCTGGCACATTTGTAGAAAGGCATAAAAAGGTCCCTCTGGCCTTTATTGGCCTTCTGTGGGAAGTGCAGCGAGGTGACCTGCACAGAGGATTCATTTTCAATATTGTTTGGTGCACGTACCTTCACTGTTCACTTCATTAAGGTACATTTTGCTATTAAGAGGTTGGACCCCTTTTATCTTGCCGTAATTCTTTGTGACAAGGTGCAGGAAACATTCCTCTGTGATTAAACAGTTTATGCAGTTTAAGCACCTTGAGGTAACTGTGGTTGTAATTAGGCATTATATAAGCAAAAGTAAATTGAATTGAATTGCAGTTTCTGCAGATTAATTGGGATCAAACCACAGAGGTGCTTTATTGGACTGGGATGTGGTGACTGTGGAGGCTGCTGGTACGGTTGACTCGCTGCCATTTCCAAGAAATGGTTTAGAGAAGATCTGAGCTTTGTGACAGACACGGTGTGTTATTCTGCTGAAAGCATGAATCAGAAGATGAGTACTATGTGGTCATAAAGAGATGGGCATGGCCAGCAACAGGTAGGCTGTGGCACTTAGATGATGCTCAGTTGGTACTAAAGGGCTCAAAGTGTGCCAAGAACATATCGTACATACTGTACCATTGCACCACCACAAGCAGCCTGAAGTGTTGATACAAGCACAGGATGGATCCTGCTTTCACATTGTTTATACCAAATTCTACCATCCAAATGTTCCAGCATATATTGAGAGTCCTCAGATCAGGCAATGTTTTTCCAATCTTCTTGGAGTTACTTTGCTAACAACAATGCCACTTCCCACCTCACTTCCCAATTCCAAACCTCAATTTGAACTTCAGCAGGTGGTCTCAGTCATGTCTACATGCCTAAACACATTGAGCTGCTGCCATGTAATTGACTCATTAAATATTTGCCTTAGCAAGCAGTTGAACAAACTTACCTAATAAAGTTGCAGACGCTTATTGCGATTTATTATGCCTATATGACTGTGAGTCAACTGCCTTGATAACGCTCTGTGTTTTTACTGTAATACCTGTTCTGATTTTATGAAATAACAATTATAATAGCTACATTCATCTGCTCCCTGGCCATGAGGGCTGTGCACAGCAGAGAGCTCTGCATGTTTGATTTGTCAGAGACGCAACCCCAGAGATTTGTCACCAAAACTAAAAAGATACGAAACGTAAATATTCAAACCCAGTATGGAAACATACTGAAATGGAAACAAAAACTTGCTGGAGATCAATTTATTGTCGTTTATTAGGTACCTGCATGTTTTTGATTTGAGTTTTTTACATTTTAGACGCTGCATTTTAACAGTGTGCTCAACATGACCTGTTCCCATCCCTCTTTTGAAAGCTGGACCATGGTTTGGTAATTTACATGTGCTTGTTTGACCACAGATACACTGACATTACAAAGAAAAAAGAAAAAATACTGACTAAATTTGAAGAAAGCTTTACCAAACTTTACCAAAATCCATAGGAAATAGGCAGAACATCTTCTGGGATGCACATCTTGAACACTTTTCTTTCTTTTTTTTCTTTTAGCAAAGCATGATGTGAAAACAGATGGAATTAATTTTGTGCAATTGCCAGAATCATTGTGTTCATACATCTGATTATAGCAAATTACACTGCGGCAGACTCCAAATTAGACTGGGTGTGCTGTTCAGAATGCATATACCTCTGTGTTTAAGAATGAGTGACATTTGACATATTTTACATTTACATATTTTATTAATTACAAAGCTAACCTTTTTTCAACATATTTGTCCTCTGAGCATAATTCCTTTTAAGGTAGAGTCATATTTTTTTTAAGATACAGAGCAAATTATGTATGCTTTGTTGATTTGAGGCTAGTCATTCCTTGCTAGAATGTCTTTGCCAGATGGCTGTTGTAGAGAGCATGCAAAAGTGATGAAGAATATGTTTTTATGTTTTGCATAAAAGAGAGAGAGTGGAAAAAAAGTGAGCTTTTTTCACATATTTTAAAGCATATTTCTTCTGCTTACAGCATACTTGAAGACCATCACAGTATTGCATGTACTTCAGTATTTACTCATGCTCTCATGCACCACACAGCTCTATGTGAAAAGCATATTGTAGTCTCAGTGGCAGATATACAATCCCCCATAGAACTCTGTATTTGCCATGAGAGAAAGCTGATCATATGGTGTCTTTGAGCAGATATAAGGATTAGCTTTGAATATCTTAAGCCTGGCATGTACTCATTTTGCATACTGCTTTTCAACAGGGAAGTGTGCTAGTTACCGCACCGTGCGGTGAATAATGCACAGGTCACGTGGAGTCCAAACACGCTTTTCAGATTGAATAAACAAAAACAAAGCAACTATTTTTGTTGCTTTTAAATTAATTCAAAAGGTACTTTAAACG
>VOQJ01013841.1:0-13153 GCA_015052665.1 Apistogramma diplotaenia | reverse complement strand
TTTTTTTTTTTTAGATCAAAAACAGTGTAGGGTAAGTATTGCAATTGTCTGTTTGCTCAAGCATTTTTCTTGTCTTATTCTAAAGGCAGCTCTGTAGCAGGGGTGTGATTGAGGGGGGAGAGTATAGTCGTTGGCACTGATTACTGGCTCCATTAGGGTGAATGAATCGCCCAGGCTCTGGCAAACATATGAGAACAGTGTGGCCAGTAAGAGGGTTTAATGCAGGGATCAGCACTGATGAATTAGACCAATTAATTGACAATAACAGTAAAAAAGGGCTCTGTCCTTTATTGCTTTGTAGAGCCCAAAAACGATATCTTCCTGTTCTACGGTAAGGGGCGTCCTGGAGTCATCCGAGGCCTGGATATGAACATCAAGTCCAGTGACGAACACATGGTGCCAATCGAAGACCTGGTCAACCCTCGAGCCATTGACTACCATGCAGAACTGGGACACATCTATTTTGCTGACACAACAAGTTTCCTGATAGGGCGGCAAAAAATAGATGGAAGCAACAGGGAGACTATACTGAAGGATGGTATGTCTGTTCACTTTTTTTTACTTTCCATTAGTGACTATTATGTGACATTAATGGAATGTTACAGCAATTTTGCAGATATTTAACTTACTAAGAACACATTAACTCCAAATATACATCATTTCAAAAAGAGGGAAAAAAATTGTTACAGTTGTCTTGGGCAGGACTGGTCTGTAGGCATGACACCTACAACAATTAGACACCTAGTTGTTGTAATATTTGAACAATTAAAATATTTGATGTTGTTTGTATTTGACAAATACAAACAACAAGTTTATGATCAAAGTTGTACATATAGATAAAGATCCTATCTCCCATCTAAATAGTTAGAATGATATTTATTTTTAAATTGTGTTTATTTCGGATTCTGTCGTAGAACTTGACAATGTTGAAGGAATCTCAGTGGACTGGATTGGGAATAACTTATATTGGACCAATGATGGGTACAGGAAGACAATAAGTGTTGCCAGGCTGGACAGAGCTTCCCAAACAAGGAAGACTCTGTTGGAAGGAAATATGTCTCATCCGCGGGCCATCGTGGTGGATCCACTTAACAGGTCAGACATATATATATGTATATATATATATATATATATATATATATACACACACACACACAAGACTGCGAGCAAAGCAATTATCTTGCCACTCACGTTGCTAAATTGGCTTTCAAAAAATGTTGGCTATTACACTTTTTATTGCCTGATTTTAGCTCACTAGTGTGTTGCATTGAATTTAAATTACCATCAGATTTTAGATGTATTTGGTAAAACACCCTACTGTATATTGTTTTTGATTAATACAAGCAAATTGTTTTAAAGAATTGTCAGTTTCCATTACATTTTGAACAATTTAATATTGCATGTACTTTTGTGTTTTTGCATCCGGTAACAATGTCGGGATTTATTCAGGTTTTTCTGTAGTCAGATTTTAAGCACAGTTGGCCTTGTTTATTAACCATGAGGGAAATTAAGTATAAGATATGGGGTATCCAGATTTAAATTACATTTATTCTTAGATGTCACAGCTGATGGATTTTTCAGTCTCATGCTGATACATTCTTTTAGAGGGCAAAAATGCAAAATCAATATTTTGACTTACATTGCTTTTATATACACATTAGTATAAATAGTTACTGTGAAGACACCAAAGATATATGCCCGTGTGTGTGTGTGTGCGTGTTTTCATAAACTATTACATTGCTTAAAGTGTTGAAAATTGTTTGTTTTAGAACATGTCTCTTGTGATTGTGATGACACATAAATAATTTTTACCAGCATGGTTAAACTGATAGAACATCTGTGTTGTGAAAGCCCCTCTCACGGCTCTCAACTCACTCACTCCAAAAACTACACCAACCAGCTCATTAGCCACAATTAAACCATTCAATAGCTAATTCTGTGGAGTTCTCACAGACAATCTTATAAGCATTTCTGTGTAGATTCATATAAGTTAGACTTCTCTGGCTGATTGGTAATTATCATATAGAGTTGATGCTGCAAAACCCAAATTCATTGAGTGTCTTAAGGTTCTTAAGGATTAATACTTTAAGGCTTAAATCGTATTAACACTCCCCAAATCCATTGCAGTCAGAGATTAGTTTCCAAGCCTTGAGGGATTGTTCCAAACATTTTGCTATACACAGCTGTTTCACTGCTGCAGGGACCTGCACCAAAGCAAAAACCAAAACTTACTTATTCGCAGTTTAGTTTCATTTATTTATTTATTTTTTACCAGCATCTTCAATTCCTAAATAGTCTGCTCTTTGCCTTTATTTCTACCTTTTTCTCCATTCCAACAATGAAAGTGATTCCACCATTATTAAAACAAGTCACGGACATGTCACGGTGGTACAGCTATAGAAGGAAATTGAAATTTATCTAAGGGATTTAAAAAATCATATTTGTGTTATGTGTAAAGAACAAAAAGTTTAAAGATTTTATGTGAGGGCACAGCCTTAAACCTTTAAGGCTAATCAGAATAGCATTCAGAATTTCGGCACTGACAGATATACTATAGCTGCGGTGTTGGGGGTGGCAAATAACCATGTCACTTTTTTGTATAGGGATTAATAACTTTTACGCCGACCCTCCTACTGACAGCCCAAATGATTAGAAGTGCTAGTTTTGGGCTTCTGAGGAAGCATTCAGCCTGAACCCGACAGGCCTTTGATCTCTATCTGCTCTGCTGGAAGAGTCTCTTAAGGTGAAATGGAAGCAATTCTCCAACAGATCTCTTGATCTCTTGCGTTCCCGGTGCCTTACTTTTTGCTTGGTTTGCCACTTCGAGTCTGTGTTGACATGAAAAACACTAATAGTTTCAACTTAATGCCGTCATACCTGCTGCATTATAAATCTAAAGCTTTTTTTTAAAATACACACACAGACACTCAAGTCACACACACACACACACACACACGCTTTAGTAAGAATTTTTCAGCTCCGTAATGCCTGCATTAGGCATGCATGCTGATGGTTGGCAAATGTAAAAACAAAACGATTATGAAGGTGTCCTGGTAAGGGTTCGATCTGCCTAGACATTAACTGGAGCAGCAATCTTTTAAAAACAAACCAACATGGTGATGATCGTGGTGAATGCTGGATATTCAACTGGACTGTGGTCCAGTTACTGTGAAGGCCAGGCCATATGAGTCACATCATTTTTTTATTCATTGAGCCATTCAGTGACCTCTCATGCCCTATGAGGGGAGGCATTCTTATCATCTGAATTACCCCCCACCCCAAACCACCACCACCACACACACACAGAATTTGGAATTTGGCCACTATAGGAGTGAATGTTTCACTCTGTTCTTGATTCGTCACCTGTCAGTGTTGTTGTCTTTACATTTTAGATACTTTGTATACGATTTATTTATTTTCCAGCAAACAGTATAAAGAAACATATAAACATATGCATATGTTTTTGTGTAAAATAAAAATCACTTAAGATAAAATCGTTGCAGCTTTAAAATTAAAATGTGGAACCTGGATTATTCAGCTCTACATTTTAGTCAGGTATTAATCAGGTATTATCAGTCTTATCACATATTAGTGGAAATCCTATGTTGTCCATTTGATTTCATGTCTCTGTTTGTCTCCATGTAGCCATTTGTGCGTCTGCATGTTGAGTGCGGAGCCATTGTTGAATAATTCACGAGGTCGTAAAGATGACTTTGAGAGAGAGGAAGTCTTCATTCACCCCCACACCCCCATCTCTGATTCAGTTTCATCATCCCTTTGCCAAGCCCTCTATCATTGATGAGAAACAAGAGGCCACGTGGCTCAGTCAGGAATCCTCAAACAGAAACTCTCTCCTGGGCATAGTTACTAGAGAAAAGATGTGTCCAATTATTGACCCAATCATGTTTCACATACCACTGGTCCTCTGGGAACTGCTTTCTCAACATACAGCACAGGAAGTTACACTTAACTTTCATAAAAAATATGGACCATCTGCCTCCAGGTGCAGTCAAGCTTAATTTGAGAACCATATATTGCTTCTTAAACTATGGTGACTGAAGTCCAAATGTGTGTGTCTGATTATTTGGTTAGAACATTTGGGAAATCTGACTTGGTCTTCATTTGGGAATAGTCTTTTTGTGTGACTAAAAACCAGTTGGTATATGTTATGTATTTGTCAGTACATGTTGTGTTCCTTATAGTGTTCGCTGTATGAATCAAACAGCATCTGAAAGATTCAGTGTTGGAGCCTGTGCCATGACTCCCCATGGGCACTCTGAGCAAACCTCAGAAGACACTGTGACAAGGAATAGATCATTTTGAGAGGAGCTTGCAGAAGCGTGCTGTCACATCGTCTGATTGATAAGTAATCAAAGCAGAAGGTTGTTGGTAGAGGGAGCAGCAAGCAAAACCATTTAACATCAGTCTGTCGAAAAAGTAAGGGCAAAGATGAATAGGGTGCAGACAGCTGAAATGAACTGCCTTAGTTTAAATGTGAGATGTGATCAGCGTTAGTGTGAGACAGGTTATATATGACTAACATCATCCGGTGCAGCGAGTCATGTGCAGTGCATTTGCTTTGTTTTGGTGCTTGTACTTCATGTGTTCAATTCTCTGTATGATAGCTGGATGTACTGGACAGACTGGGAAGAAGATGAGGTCAATGACAGCATTGGGCGGATAGAAAAAGCTTGGATGGATGGATCCAACCGCCGCATTTTTGTCACCTCCAATATGCTGTGGCCCAATGGTCTGACACTGGACCACAGTACCAGCACTATGTACTGGTGCGATGCCTACTACGATCACATTGAGAAGATTCACCTGAATGGGACAGGAAGAATGGTATGTTGTGCATCAATCACGCAGAGTAGCTCCCACAAGGTGGAGGGTGGGAAGGGTCTTTGGTGTTATGTTTGCCAAATTGAGTTAGTCTACCTTTGAGATTTTAATAGAGGGACAGTAGGTGGATTGGAAGAATTAATTTTTGCTGTTTTTTTTCTTTAAATTATCTTTTTTTTTGGTTTGAAGACCAATTTATTCTCTTTTTTTTTTAGAATAACATTGTTCAGAAGGCTTTTCAGCTTTATTATTGCCATGTTAAGGTGATACTGATGAGGCCTAATTAACTCAATTCAATTCAATTCAATTTTATTTATACAGCACCAAATCACAACAAATAGTCGCCTCAAGGCGCCTTTTATTATAAGGTAAAGACCCTACAATAATTACAGATTAAACCCAACAATCAAAACAACCCCCTATGAGCAAGCACTTGGCAACAGTGGAAAGGAAAAACTCCCTTTTAACAGGAAGAAACCTCCAGCAGAACCAGGCTCAGGGAGGGGCAGTCATCTGCCGCGACCGGTTGGGGCTGAGGAGAGAGAGAGAGAGAGAGATTAACTGTGAATTAACTGTGAATACAAATATCTATCTTCTGTGGTCAGTTATAAAGCTATGTTCTGTACTTGCTTTTCATATTTCAGGTGTTACAGTGTTTATCTTCAAAGTAGTGTGATTGAAAACTGCTTCTCTTCTCACACCAAGACAACCTTTCATCCCCCAACCGCTTGTGTTGACTTTAGTTGTACTGGCATATCAAGCTAATTAATTATTTGCAAATGCTATTTAATCAATGCCAAGATTCTAGCAAACATTATTATAAGCAGACGGTTCTGTGTGAATAAATTTGTGCAGTGAAATTGAATCACATTCATCATATACAGTGATCAAATAATCTTTGAGCCTGTATTCAAACAGCTAGAACCCTGTTTGAGATGATTGATTTTTCTGTTGCTGATGATGTCTTTCTGCAGCCCTCCTAATCTTTCGACTGTGCTGAATGTTTGCTTCGTGTTGCAGGTGGTGTACAGTGGAAAACAACTAAACCATCCATTTGGAATCTCTCATTATCGTAATTTCATCTTTTGGACGGAGTACATGAACGCGTCTGTATTCCAGCTGGACTTGTCCAATGGCGATGTCATTTTGTTGCGGAGCGAGAGACCACCACTGTTCGGCTTGCGTGTCTATGATGCACAGAGTCAGCAAGGTTGGCTGCTTTCTCTTCATTTAGTCCTTATCTGGTGCCAGTGAACTGTGGCTCCCCTAACAGAGAAAGTGGCTCTTTTGCACAGGAAATAGATCCTCCCCCCTCCTGTGAATCAACACATTTATAGCCCCTATACTGCTTTTCTTAATGGAGAGCACTTTATATGATATATATGCCAGAAAGTTACGTACATACCTATTGCTCTCAAATTTCATGGTATAAACCAGCACATTGATCAGTACTGACAGTAGCTTTCAAATCACTTTGGGCTCCACTTTATGAATTTAAATAAGATGACCAAGATTTGGATGGCTTTGCGCTCCTCTGCAACAAATGATGATGGATTCGTGCTGTTAGAATGCTGAAAAGACAGATAGCAGAGGCATCGAACGTGGCTGTCAGCAGAGAGCGTCACTGGCCCTTGCAGGAGGTGTTTCGTTTGCTACATTAATGTTCACATTTAGGAAATGTTGATTCTATTGGTCTGAATGTAGAGAACATTGCAGTGGTTTTCAAAATCATGACTTTCATTCCCGAATGTTTAAGTTGTGTATTTGGATTGTAAAATTGGTTGGGTACTGTATGCACAGCCTTGCTCACACCATGCAGAGACTTTGCTGGACATTTCTCTTTTGTTCATGCCACTGAATAGATTAATTGGCTGTCCGGCACTCTGAGTATTACTGATTGGCTCGTACAAAAACCCAAAGCTTTATCTCATTGGCTCAGGCACTGCCTTTGGGTTCTGTGTTAAATGAAAGTGACAAAGGTGTGTCGTGCCTTAACTTGATATGTGACTTTTTTTTTCGATTGGAGAATGTCAGCTTTGTCCTGAAAGACAAATTATTCCTCTAAGAATGATAAAAATGTCAAATGTCTTTCACCCACAGTGTTCCCAATAAGTCACTTGACGTATGCTTATAGATCTCATGGCATACACCTGTCATGTCTCTCTCTGGCTTTTGTACCAATAAATTGGTTTATTTTGCTGCATTTAAAGTGATTTCAGAAACTCTTTTCCTCATTTCAAAGATAGAAAAAAAATGAGCACAACACAAGAGTAATATGGAACTTAAACTGGGCTTAGAAAATGTTGTTTTAAATGACCAAGACACCTTGCTGTGTTTGGAATCTGTTTCTGCAGGTGACAACGCATGTAGTGTGAATTATGGAGGCTGTAGTACCCTCTGCCTTGCCGTCCCAGGAGGGAGAGTGTGTGCTTGCGCTGACAACCAGGTTCTGGAGAAGAACAATGTCACCTGTGCAGGTAGGCGGACATAATAATTCAGATAGAACAAAAAGCCTAAGATCATATTGTCCCAGTGTAGTGTAATTCTGGCTGCATCCTATGGGACACACATCAAATAATAACCTTATCTTTTCAAAACTCCTATTAAACAAATAAATACAGGTGTGAAAGTATCCCAGTGGGTTTCCAGGCATATAAGCCAAACCCCAGTAGTTACATTTGAGGTTATGACACATTATTAACATGTTTTAGATGCTTTTATAGTTATGCCAATAATTTCCCCTAAACACATATTTCTCACAGAAGGCTCGTTATTAAAATGAAAATTTTCTCTTTCTTGCAGAAGCTTCCAGCAGTAGTTTAGAGCCACAGCGATGTAAAAGCGATGAGTTCCAGTGCCGTAATCAGCGATGCATTCGGACCCTGTGGAAGTGCGACGGCGATGACGACTGTCTGGATGGCAGTGACGAGGAGATCCAAAGCTGCTGTGAGGATCTCAGAATTAGTCTGCCGGCAACACACTGCATGCTAGCATAAAAAATGCGCTGTCTGAACAGCCTCTGTACACAGTGATGTGGCCAAGCAAGAAAAGCCTAAGCTTTTCAAGGGTAATTCCCTCCAGCTGTCAGCTTCTGTGTTCTTAAATGTCACTGACGTAGGGGTGTAAAGTATTCCCCCTCCTCCACGCTGCTGACTGTCCTTTTGCATTTGTTGAAGTACATTCTCTCTTTTCCAAGTCAGTTGGATAAACACAACGTTACACGGTTGAGTGCCGGTTTAATATTTATCTTTTTGTTTTGTTTTTTTTACTTACTTTTTTATTGTTGTCACAAGATGCTTAAAGGACACAGACTCTTAAGATACATCCTACCCGAACACGCGCAGGGTCGTGTTACAGTACACAAAGAAAGATTTTCAATTATTTATATTTATTATTTAAGTATAATTAATTTTAAATACCAATTTTGAAAAGAATAAGAGAAGGTTGGCATATACGCCCACAGAGTTTCTTCTTAAATGAAACAACAATCAAGGCACTAAAGCCGTACAAAATTACACTTAAGACTACTGTAAAAATGATATAGAGACTCTGTTTCTCTCTATTAAAGGACAAACCACCAAGGAGAAACATAAATTACATTCCTCACAGACTGAAACAGAATTATGTCTTTTATGGTTTTTTATGTGGCTTGCTAGTGTATCGGTATAAAATTATTGGCTTTTCGACCTTAATTAAGTCTCACCAAAAAGCCTCAGATACACTGCATAAACAAGAACTTCCTTCCTCATAGGAAAGAGGACATTTTATAATTTGAGTGTAATATTAATAATATTAAAACTGGGACTTTGTGAAGCATTTAGATATGTCCTAAGCCAGTTATATCGGTCCTATGTTCTGTGTTCTAAAGCCAATTAAAATCTGATGTTTTCTTAAGTGAATTGGAGTGCTTTTAGCATGTGTGAAACCTTTCCATGACTACACAAAAAAATCCTGCAGTGTTGATTTGTTTTTTTTTATTTCACTTTAACATGTGAAACAAGTTTAAGTGCCTGATAAATTAAAATGATGCACATTTCTGTGACCTTTACATTGCTGTGCTTTTCTGATTTACACGGAAAAAAAGAAAAAGAAAAAAAGCTTCATTTTGTAGTTATCAGATACAAGGCCTTTCCTTCACCTTTTTAAAGATTAAATACCACAATAAAATATCAAGGGTCAATAATTAAGCACTTGCTTAACCCTATTCAAAGACTGTTCACATCAACCATTACTGGTTTCTGTTTTGCTCAAGGCAAGTCAGCTTAGCTGTCACTGGATAACTGTAGCTTCTTGACATTTCAAAAACAAAAGTGCTAGTTCTTGAGTGTGTCTGCTCTCTGCAGTTCAGACTCTGCCGAGTATTAATGAGATGAAATAAGGATCGCTCTGTGACCGTACTGTGGAACTGCAGGTAGTTCCAGAAGCTCCATCAGTGTTTCCCACGGTGCCGATTCCATCACGTCCATCTCAGGAGTCAAATTGTTTGAGTTAACTTTCACATGTAATTAACTGAAGTTGCTTAAATGTGCTGAAATGGAGCTCTTGTATTTTTTTTATCAAGTGCACTGTGAACATGTAGTATTTGTCAAATATATTAAGGATACCCTAAAAAAGGACATCAATCCATATTTTTCTTTTGATTTTACTTATTTTACTTTGTTGTTTTTTTTTTTTTTACTTTCAGCTCTAGTTGATTATTTTTCCGCACAGTCACTGACTTGATTTTTGTTGTATGAATTCTTTGCAGACAACCATACTTGTCCCCTTGATCAGTTCAAATGCAGCAACAATCGCTGTATTCCCAAAAGATGGCTCTGTGATGGAACAAATGACTGTGGTAACAGTGAGGATGAGTCTAACGCCACGTGCTCAGGTATGTGTGTGTGACTGCTTTCATGCTGCTTTTAGATTTTGTGTAGTTTGGGTTTGAGAGAGTCATTTGTCAGTCACTTGCCATCTGTCGGCACTGGTGGTAATTTTCAGCCATTTCACATTTCTTAAAAGTCATTAATTCTTTGAATGAATGCTGATGTGAAAATAATAATTTCAGGAAAACATAATGTGTTTATAACCCTAACTGTCTTTTTGGAAGATCCATTTTGAACATTATGAAGCTACAGTATATAAACTTTAAGAATGAGGTAGCTTTCTCATCTGCACAGTAAGCCATGAAACATTTTTCTCTGACATCTTTTGATAAAAATGTTCTCACTTCAAATGCGCTTTATTCTCTAAGACTTGAATATCGGTGTCAGGTGTTGTCAAGGCAGCTGTCACTTTAATATTTTGAGGCTCTGAAGGAACTGCGGTACAGTGCAATCAATCTCATTGTTTAAGAGTGTTCGAGTATCAAAGACTTGCAGCATCTATGAGGGGCGACTACGTATCTGTCAGGAACACTTACAGTATATTGCATTGCTTCCCAGCTCGTCGCTCATGCTTCTCAGGAGCTTTTTATCCTTAGAGGATCAATCAGTGAGCATTAGTCAGAGGATGATGAATGTTCCCTCGTTGGTGGATTGACATGCATATCCCACATCAGCAAGACATCAGTTGACGTGCTGTCATGTGCATGACCACCAGCACATAACTGACGGCCCATCAAGCAACAGCGCATTCTACGTGGCGGTCAGACCTTCCGTCCTCAGCTGTGCGAATGAGTGATAAAGGGTTTGCACTGGTCTCACGCTGACATTTGGGTGATCTAGTGAACATTAGAGTTGTTGTGCACCTCCTACATTGACTTATGCAGGTGTGATTGAATTAAGTGGCCTCTTTCTTCTTACTCAGCCCAGCCCTGTCAAGCAAACCAGTTCTCCTGCCAGAACGGACGATGTATACCTCGAGTTTGGAGCTGCGATCGGGAGGATGACTGCGGGGATGCGTCTGATGAAATATCATGCAGTGAGTCGCACGTGGCGTTTTACCAGATGCCATTCAACTGTCACGATTACATTTTAGTTAACACACAACATGGACCAGCTTAATGATTCAGCTGAACACAAATAAGAGCATTTAGGGTAATCATCTATGGCTTACTTCTCACACTTAATAACGGTGAGACGTTTTTACTCTACCTAATAAAATCAGTCAGGAGTAACAGGGTTGTAAATTTATACTGCTGATATTTCAAAACTCTTCAAATGTGATAATGTGAATGATGTAATTCCACCTGGTAGAGCTAAATCAATGCGTCACGTTTAATTGGCAGACAGAAGCTAAGGAGTATTCACTTCGTAATTTGATGCGTGTTCTGTTTTTTCACGTTACTCCTTTACAGCTCACTACAGGGGAGGAAAAAAATCATAGGCACAATTTTTTTTTCCATTTTATATAAATGTTACAGTTGCCTTACTATAATAAAATGACTCAAACAATGTGACAAGTATGAAACAGATTTATGTTAAACAAATCTAATTTATTACACCAATGCTCACACAGATATACGTATTGTGAAAGTCTGCTATGTCACCAATGGGAGTAGTGTATAGATGTGTGTAATGATGCTGGGTGGATAGAAGGAAAGCACAGGTGAACAGCGTAAGCCAGTTTCCTGCTGAGGTCAAGGGTTTAGTTTTTGTCAGCTGCTTGCATGGCTCTGGGAATGGTGATGCCTGTCGGTGGCCCTGCGTTCAGTCGCTTTACTGCAGCTGCTTCCCTAAAGCAGTAGCTTAATGTCCTTTGATTTGGAAAAACTGTTAAAGAGACTAGAAGAAACTTATGTGTTGAATTATTTGATTTTGATCTTCTAGCCAGTCCATTTCTACTTGGCAATTTGAGAACCCAACGACAGAGGAACTTCAAAAAACTTTTTTTTCTAACTGTGCATTGAAATGCTGAAATTTATTCAAAAAGATTAAAGCTGATTATGCATTTGAGCAACTTTCAAATGCATTGCTTTAGTCAGTTGAGAGAGGGACTTAGCACTCAATTATTGATGTTGTGTTCTTTGGACCAAGACCTAGACATGTCCTCACAAATGGCAACAGCTTATTCGGGTGGTGCTTGGTCAGCTGCATACTTTTACACAGTAGCTCAGTGTTCTCTAGTCATGTCTCAGTGGTATTATACAATCTGTCAACTGCAGTTAGTAAAAGTTGTACTCTGTGTTCTGGATTAATCCTAGAAAACATAAATGGGAGAAAAAATACATAGCATGCCATTATGGCCTAAGCTTTGTGAGTTCTTTGAAGATGCATTTAACCTTTTATTATATGAGGGGGACGCGCGTCTGGAACTGTAAAGTTCATATGTTTTCATCTGTGTTGTTGAAATGGATGAATTTCCAGCGTACATTTAAAAGAAGAGGGTAAAGGTTTTAGACTTGCTTTAATCACTATTTGTATTAAATCAGCCTTTAACGGTGATTGATGTTTGCCAAATGCTGCAATGTGCTGTATCGCCTCAGCCTCCCTTTGTGTGTCCTAAGCTGCTTCAATACGCAGTCACAAACAGCCAGGGTGTAAGCAGTAATTAAAGTTCATGCTCGGCTTCATTCAATCATAATCAAGCTGTGCAGCAAAACATATTCTCTCCCATACTGCTGTCTGAGCTTCCTCGGGCATTACTTCTCTGCAGGCACTGCACTGTACAGCTCTGGCAGCTCACTTAGCTTCACTGGAACTACTGTGGGTTTTGGAACACCTGAAGCTCAGTGGTGGTCGCCTTGGAGATTGATACTAATTTGGATTTTGTTTGTCAGTAGTTTAGTAGTTGTCACACAGTGCCTTCCATTGGGCTCTCTGTTCACTTGAAGCACACATTATTTATGGATGCCGGTGTTTTATTTTTAACAACACCCACTGTTTACTTGAAACCTTCATTATTTATGCATGCTTGTTCTTCATTTTTAACGAATGTTAAATTCCAGCCAGTCATGTGCTGTCACGGAAACCCAACATGTTTGAGGAAAATATGTTGTAGGAGAGAAATATAATACGTCTCCTCTACAGTACCCGAGGTATTCCAGTCAGCTGCAGCACGCGCCAACAAATCATTTCAAATATAGACTTGTGTTTTATACTCAAGTCAATAAAGCTTCGGGCATCCATTATATACAGTATCTCAAAATCATAAACCAAACTGGTATCTGACGGGAATAAAAATGTTAACCCTCACAGTGTCGCAATGTCACCAGTACACAAAGTGCAGTCGTGTCTGTTTTACAGCATTATTTTTTCAACTAGACATGCTTGTTCATTTTTTTTCTACTCTAAAAAACTTTAACATTCTACCTGAGGCCTGGAAAGTCTGAGATGCAACTCTTCGATTTTTGCTATTTCTCAAACCACTGGAATGGGCTGATCAATCC
>VOQJ01013840.1:0-11162 GCA_015052665.1 Apistogramma diplotaenia | reverse complement strand
ATCCCCCCCCCCCCCCCCCCCCCCCAGAAACCCCTTGGCCCACCCCCCCCCCCCCCCCCACTGACCCACCACCAGTTTCCTGTTGTTTACCATCATCAAAAAACAATTATAAAACTTAATCTCAGCACCCAGTCTCAACTCCTGATTTTGCTCTCGTCCTCCGAGTGCCATCATGTGTAACCTGGATAAGATTTGCAGTGGTAGTTTGAGCTGTCCAGCAGAGATCCCGGAGATGCTAAAACAGATGGAGCCTTTCTGCACGGGGGTATAGGAGTGTATGTGCATGCATGCATGCCTGCACAAAGAAAGGCCTGTCTATTCACTATTCTCTTCAGCATTAACCTCCAGGCCTCTGACTGGCCAACAAGGTAAACCAAGTGGCTCACTGTGTGAGACAGATTTACCTGCAGCTTCAAGCTTGGCAGAAAAATAGAGGTGCTATTGGGCAAAATTTTTCTATGTATATCTGTGACATGGAAGCCAAGTTTACACATTACAGAGGCATTTCATTTTGGAAATGCTGTATGAACTGTGCACATCAGGCATTAATTCCGTTTTTTTTTTTTTTTAAGGATGATAACCAGGCCTTGGTTATGTGAAACCCATAGCACATGTACAGTGGCAGCAATACTGATTTGATGCCCTGCTGAATTTGAAAAATGGCTCACTTATAAATAAATGAAAAGTTTAATTTTAATGGTGAAACACAGCATATCAACCAAAAATCCAGAAAAAAGTGTTCTGGCAGGGGGAGGAGGTTCTCATCCAAGATTATATATATGGTAGATTGTCCTGTCCCTTTGCCCCTCAATGCAGTGAAGCACCCTTGGCAGAAAAGCACCCCAAATGATAATGTTTCAACCTCTATGACTGACTGTGAGGATGCAGGCAGAGGATCCCAAAGCAGGACTAAACTCAGACTTCAGCTTTATTAGCACAAAGGACAGTAACGGAGCTGGTCGGGTGTCGGCAGCACTAAAAAACTAAACTCACTTGAAATTAACTTAGACTTGAGCATTCTCATTCTGACCCGTGAGACAACCGGAACTCCAGATTGAGGTGCCATGGTCCTAGGCTTGTGTTTGGACTTTTTTGACTCTGATGTTCTGTGTTAATATTTATATTTTTCACGCGTTTTCTCTTTAAGTATACTTAGTTTGCTTTGTTCCCCTTTGCATTTGAAGTCATTTCCTGCTCAGTGTTTCTCCTCTCTTTTGTCAAAAATCGTATGTCATGTCCGTCTCCCTGTTTATTTTTCTCTCTTCCTGTTTAATTTTGTGCTTTGCTTTCAGTTTTGCTTCCTTTTTCTGTCTTCCATGATTTATATCACCTGTGTTTCATTCTCCCCAGCTGTCTTCACTTCCCTCAAGTACCCTGCTGTGTCAGCTGTGTCTGTATTTATTTATTTTTGGGGGGGAAATTCTGTTATGGGCACATTCCACTCCCTCTGAAAATCCTAGCATCCCTGTCACATCAGAATTCCTCACTGCCAAGCCGTCACAGCTTTCAGCAGACCACTGACGTGGCCATCCTTACTGACTGCGTATTTTTCAGATTGTCTGTTTCTTTTCCCCTGCCCCAGTGTGTCCCAGCACCAGTTTCCTAGTTTTATGTTCTGTTTTCAGTAAGTTCCCTATGGTTAAATTTTAGTAATGTTCAGTTCTGTTTTGGATTTTCATGTTCAATCCTTGACTCCCTGCCTTCAGTCGAATAAGAGATTCATTTTCAGTTTAACCGTTTTTGCCTCCACACATCACATTTGGGCCCTGTTCATAACCAACAGGCTACATAACCTGCAGATCGTGACCGTGCAATCTGACCGCGGTGGACTGAGCGTATGTTATCATTGAAGAGTTTGATAAGGAGGTGGAAAGACTATAGGATTGCATTCGTATCCTTGAGTCCACTGACTCAAAGACTGCCTAGCAGCTATGGATGCCATCCTCAAAAGCGGGTCCCAAGCAGCCTCAGCATCCTGAGCAGCCTGTACAAGCTGTGCCAGAGGTGCCTCAGCCACAGAGAAGTCAGCAGTGAGCCCTGTGCAGCCCTAGTCTTTAGAGGAGACTGTGAGCCCTCCTGAACTGACCCAGTTGTCCCCCAATGAATGCACTCTACCTTCTGAGCCAACTCCTCTCTGTGAGGTGAAAGCCGTCTTCTCACTCCACATCTTACTCCTAGTTTGTTTTGAATGCACAATTTATAATCTTTATATTCTGTAAACAGAACCCAGTGAAGATGAAGCAGACTAGGTCACTCATAATACGCTGAAAAGTTATTATGGATTTGCCTTTTCCAGTGATGAAAAAACAAGCTTTAAATAGAAAACATTGATATTTGTAATATATGCACATTTGGATTTGAGCCAGCAGGTGATTATCCTAGCTTAGCTATATAACAGACAGAAACAATGAGTCAGGCTCTGTACAGAGGTAGCAAAATCATTTCTTACATCTCATTAGATTAATCTATACAAGTGGTTTTACAGGTCTCAGGTGGCACACATGGGTGGTCTATTTTTGTCCATTCATTTGCAGTTTGATACATTAACTGATCAATTCATCAACTCATTATTTTAGTAGTTCTGTCGGTTCTGAAATAAGGAAACATCTGCCCATGAATGCCTATTTTTAAGTACCGTATGAAGGTACAGCTGAATGAGCATTGTGGAATAAAACTGCTATAGGTAACCTCCACTTTCAGAAGTGCATGTGCATTTCGTGAGTCCTAATATGAGCACGGCACAACAGAGGGTGAAAGAATTGCTGCTTTCCACAGTGTCTGTGGCTATTTTCAGCCTTGTTTTTCTTCCACACTGATTGTTCCACTCCAAAAAGCCCAGCTCCTCGAAAGAATGCTCAGTTTCCTTCCCTTCTCCAGCTCAGCCACCCCGTCCTCACAAACAGGACGGTGCATGAAATATGTCCTGTGAACCAAGTCACATACAGTGGGTTTACATATAGCAAGCGGCCAGCTGGGGTTAAAAAACAATGCATCACCTGTGTGCAGTTTGCATTAAGCCTTAACAAGTTCACACACACAACACGCCTTTGAGTAAAGACCTGTCGTCAGCACAGATTATAAGATAAAATTACCTGCACAGACAAAGGCCACATGTTTTTAAACCCACATAGTAAAACCATTATTTATTATGTTTACAGCTGTGAGGACCAAGCTGATCTAGCTGATCAGGTATGAGATTTTCTCCTCCGGACTCATGTAGGGCTGAAGGCCTACAGATGTGTTCAGCTGGGACTGTTCTCCATTTTGCACCAATCCTCCAACTAGGAGATGCAAAAAGATCCACCGTGACGTGACCACATGGTCAAATGCCAACAAAATTATTGTGCTTCCTTCCGGAGGAAACCAAGTTTGGTTTTGATAGGTTAAAGTGTTGCCGACATATGAGTTCAGCTCCTGATGATGTTGATTTGCTCTTACCGACAAGCACTCTGGAAAATCAAAAATCCATCCAATAACTTTTGTGAGGGTTGGCCTGAAGCTGGTCTGAGTTAATTTTAGTCAACACTGGACAAACTTTGAGACTTGAGTATTAGCAGACACATAAATGTCACTGAAAATCCAAACACGTGAGCTATTATCGGTCAAAACACATTTTTACCATTTATGGCACTCCCAAAGGGCAATAATCGCCAAAATGATTCAAATTCCTTCTGAAGTGGTCTCAAGTCTATGCATCGAGTTTGGCTTTGATCAATTAAAGAACTGCCGAGATATGAACCCAGTTCCTGTTTAGCAACTTATAGTTGCATACGCAAATCCAACTTTGCCCTGGTGGTGGTGCTACAGAGCCCGAGACACACAACTTTGTGAAAATGATAATGACACAGTCCTGAGGAACTTTTGACCAGCTGGCATTTGTCATATTTTGTGATTTTAAAAAAAAGAAAAGAAAAACAGCCACAACAGAGTCCACTGAGAGTTCAAAATGACCTAATATTGCTGCCTTGGGATAAGGCTGACGATACAAGCGCACACAGTGATATAACCACCCAGACAGTTCTGCAGTAAGGTTAAGGATAACAGGGGGGATGGTGGCTGAAGGCCAGTGTGTTTACAGATAAACACTGCAATGACACTGAGCATGTGTGTGTGTGTGTGTGTGTGTACTGAGAGATCACTGGCCATTTAAAGCATCTGGATGTTTTTGGTGACATAAGATTGACTCTTTCAGGGTCAACACTTACAATGTTCTGAGCATGTGCACAAAAAGATAAGAGCGGGTTGGCTGAGCGCGTATCTTTAAGGGGCAACTGTCACATGTTAAACTGTGTAATCTGATACAGTTTTGCAAGCAGATATGGTGTTTGCGTCTGTGTTCTGTCCAAATAGCTGTGAAGTTGCTGTTTACCTTGGACACCGCAGTGACGGCTTCCTCATCCTCTTCCTCTCCTTCTATGTCTTTGTCCTGAGACACACACACATACACCCACAGTAAGTTAAGACAAATAGCACCAGAAACTCTAACACTTTACTACAGGGATAGTGTGTCCAAGGAGTGTGTGCATGTTTTCCTGTTAAAAAAAAAAAAAAGGGAAAAAAAAGGAGGCAACCATTTGAGAGTGGTAACATAAACACACTGTGTTAGTAGGGTGAGATAGAGGGAGGGAGGGATGGATGGAGAAGTGGGAAAAACCACTGAGCTCTGAGGGCAGATTCAAACAAAAGGGAGAGAAAACAAACCCATAACCTCTTCCCTTAATGGTGCACAACGATATGCTGACTGAAAAGAGCTATTTTGGTTTCATTGTGTTTCAGTCTGCAGACTGCATTTTTAATATAGCCATTGTACAATATTTGTGTTGTTACGCGACACCCTTTGTTTTGACTTTTACATAACTGGCATAAGGCTCGCCCGTTTTTGATGGTGTGGCTCAGGATGTAGAGCGAGATGTCTGCTAATCAGAAGCTGCTGGTTTGATCCCATTTGTAAAAATTTTTGTGTGAGTGGTTGAATGAGACTTGTAGTAAGAAACCACCAAAGTGCTATTTAGGTGCTAAACTTTATGGTTTCTTATGAAACTACTGGTATTTAGAGCAGTAATCACTTATGCACGTGCTACAAGTGTGTATTTATCTGTTTGCTTCCTCGTACAACCACAATAATTCAGAGAACAAATACAGCTTGTCTTCAATTAAAAACTTCAAAGAAAATAAACAATGGTATATAAATGAAAATGTGTTTTTGCGTGTTAATCTAGAAGTCTGTCCTTATCCTGAGTTTCATATGTCGCATCACATTTAACTCCAAACCAGGACAAAACATAACGGTGATCATCATCTTTGTTACCACCTCAGTTGAACTCTTCAGACACTTCTCCACTTCCTTTCCTCCCAGAGTTCTTCCCTTTTCTGTCTTTTACCACCTGCTCACCCATTTCAGTCACTTGACCTTGCACCTCGTCCTTAGATCATACCTTGTGTATTCATACAAGACATTTCTGCTTGCAGGTTGCCAGTGTTATTTCATGCCGTTTCAGTTCAGCTATATTTACATGCAACTTGACTTTGAGCCAGCCTGTTTTGCCATCATCTGCTACCCTTTGCATCTTTGAACTTGTTTGCTCATTAAGACTGCCTCCTTCTCCCTGTAAGCCTCTTTTCTCCCTGAATGAATCTGCCTCTCTCTGTCTCTGCATTTAGATCTCCCAGCCTGCGGCTGTGGCACACCTCGATCTTCACCTTCTACACCAGACTCATATGTTAGAAGTGTGAGACTAAACAGAAACATTTTTCAAAAGCAATATTTGCATTTGAAAATCCTATGTTGTATGATTCCATTGTCCATGGCTTGTGGTTATATGACTTGACTTGCCCCAAAAAGCGGAGCCAGAATTCCTGCAAAATGATCAAAGCTGTAAGAACTTTTAAACATGGAACGACTCTACGGGAGAGAGGAGGAGAAACAGTGGTTGGACATGTCTGAGCAAAGTCTGCTGGGTCTGTGCCACCTGAGCTGATCAAAGATACAGTCTCACACAATCACCGACTACTGTTTGAGCGTAAAAAGCATTAACAGCTTCACAACAGAGAGAGTGAGAGGGGGAGGAGATTCCGGGGGGAGAGGGACGAGTGTTTTGAAAAAAAAAAAAAATCCTCCTGACAACAGAGAACTGGAGTTCTTATTACGCAGCCCCAGGGCGCCCTTTTGCATTCTCTCCTTCCCTCTTTGTGCCTGCACGCAAGTGTGTAAATTTGAGCACAGACTTTCACAACTGAGCTTACCGGGTGATAAAGAACCACTGTAAATTCCAGTAAGAAAGAAGCAGTATTTGCACTCCACATTCTCCGAACCCTGGGACACAGAAAAGATTTCAGGAAGTAGCTTAATGTCTTTGGGAAATGTGCTTATTTACATTTTTGCCAAAGGTTAGATGAAAGCATCCATGCCGGTCCCACGTCCGTATGCCAAATGCCAGATAGCTCAGCTTACAATAAAGCCAGTAAATGGAGGGAAAGGCTTGTTCTTGGTGGCAAAAGAGCAGAAAACCGCAGAGTTCACACTCTGGAACAGATATGTATCTAGATTTTTTTAAGGCTTGTCATTGTCTCTATATTATCCACGGTCCCGCTCTCATTATCCTTTACTTTTCCCTTCTTTTCTGTTGTTAAATATGGATTCCTTGACATTCCTTGACTTCAGTTTATTTCCTGTTTTATTTTGAAACTTTGATCCTAGTTTTTTTTTTTTACTTCCCTCCTTTGTTCTTTTCCCACCCTCCCAAGAGTCTGATTAAATTCACCTGTTCCTTATTACCCATCCTAGTTTATTCTGTAGCTGTGATTTCAGTCTTTATCATGTTGTTGTTGTACACCCCATCTTTTCTCTGCTGGCTCTCTATATTTCTAGATTCATCACAAAACTGAACAACGACTCACTGAATATCCTAATAGTAAATAGCTTCTTTGAATAGACCCCCCCCCCTTTTCCAACCATTACATAAAGCTAAACTAACCATCTCGTGGTCTTGTATTTTATGGATTGATTTCCTAAATGTCTAAATATCCATTAAATGTAGAAAGGATTCACACAAATCCCATTCATGTGGTGAATTTGTGAGACAAAACAAAAAGTTTGACTTCTCGGAACTCGACCTTCTCCTCTTTACCTGTATCATCCTCTTTATGACTTGATGATTTATAAGTGAAGCCTTCAAAGGTTCACTCAGACGTGAAGTATACCCTTATTATCCCACTACTGCAGTAAGCCACAGACAAATGCATCTTCTGCAAGCTGACAGCTGCTTGCAGCCTGTTGAACTTCAATATAAACGAGTGGCAAAAGCAAGCAGGCACAGGGCCTGCTGTTGCCCCGGTGCACTGCTGATAGACAAAGGGAATGATAGTGACTTCGGGCTATGCATTTTCTCTGCTCTCACTCTTTTCTCGCTCCCTGTCGCTGTGTCTGCGGATGTGTTATACTTGTCTGTATCTGTCTGGCTGCAGGTCTCTGACATACAGTTCTGCTCCTACACCCCAAGAGATATTAGAAGGAGTAAAAAAATGTAAAAGAAGGAGATCTGCTGTCCACTGATGGCAATAAGAAAACATAACTTTTTAATCAGGAGATTTAAATAAGTAGAGCTTAGAGGTTAGAGATACAACACTGTGAGGGTCACTGGTCTGACTCCTGGACCACCTGGATATGTGTGGGTGAAGAATGCAAAAGAGCAGGTTTTCAGATTATCCTGAGCAGAAACTTGACTCCTAATGGCTCCATTGTAGGCGCGCAGTAACCAACAGATCAGACTGCGGTCGCTCGGAGCAGTTTCCAGCAATGATCTCTTTTTCAGGAAAGCTACACTGAATTGAAAAAAAGATACAAAAAATAACTGAAAATCCATTGTAGTGGAGTGACTCAGCACAAAGGTCAGGGCAGAGCTGAATCATCAGTCTCAACAAGACATATAGCATTTTTGTTTTTTATTATTATCAGTTAAATGGTCAGGTGTTTTTCCCATGTTGTGCTCATACACTGTGATCACATAAAGTGTAACAGCAGGAAATAGACCACATATAAGGTTGCTTTGATTATTTCTCCTCAAGAGGAGTTCCTAAAAAGCTGAATTTCACTAAATTTGGCAGAGAACTGAAGCACGACCAAAGGAAGAGCGGATCTACGTTGCTTTCATGGTCGACCAAAGGTGGAGTATGTGCTCTCCACCGGCCCTGTTTTGTATGAAACAGCACTGATGACCAAATAATGTTAGTTATTATTTTTTTTAAAATCACCTTAATAATTTGAACCACAGCTAAAAAAACAAAACAAGGAGTCTGTTACACTTGTTTGGCCGATTTAAAAGCGAATCTAATAATATTCATCTTTTGACCTGTGATTTTTTTTCTTCTTTTTTTTTTACTAATCCAGTCTGTTTGGTTTTATGTTTGAAAACTACAGATGAATTCAAAGAGGCATCGCTGCAGTGCCATTGTGATAGAAAAATGCTCGGCCGCCCGCTCGCTCTGCATGTGGTAAATCTGGCAGTGCAGCAACGTCAGTTTGAATAACTGGAAGGAAAAAAATCTTTCCTTCGCCGACTGTGTTATCATAACTTTTATCCAGGCTTCATCCTGTTGCGTCTTTGCTGTGTTCACAGCAGTTTATGGCCTGACCCCTGACCCCTTGATGTACTTTACTGCAGACTGGAGGAGACTCCCCCCGGGGACTCTACATGGCAGCTGCTGCTCTGATCTCAAGTCAGTTTAAAGTTTTTGAATTTTTTTTTTGTGACTACTGGCAACACATACACAAACTGAACTCAGACCAGCTCTTCACATGTAAGGGACACATGTTAGTTCCCAGAATTAAAGTTAAAAATGACCAATAAAACCCAGCCAAGGGTCACAGGTCTCAACACTGTCACAACAACAGATGAAAAATGCTGGGAAATGGTGTTGGTTGATTTTCCCAATTGTCTCCTACATGACACATTGATACGTGCACTCTATGCTGTGTAAAAGAATGGAGCCGCAGGCAGTGAGTAAAATATGACAGTGACGTGATTAATAAATAGTGTCATAAATGTCCTACTGTAATCTTAAAAGGCCTTAATGTGACCAAAAAAGGAAAAAATCATGGCCGACTGTTCATGCATACAGTAAGCTGATCAGATACCACAAGCGTAATGATAGCACATTATTATGGCTTATTGTGGCTTATCTATGCCGAGATTTGGAAGCTGGAACTGACCAGTGTTTCGCTATCAAACTACATGTGAACACCTTACACTCACTTCATTTAAATTTGTACTAGCACCCTAATCCAAGTGGTTAAAAACACTAGTAGAAAAATCTCAATTGATAAACATGTCACCTTGCTATTTCTTATGAGCAATGACTTCTGGATGGACTTTCTTTGCATGTATGTGGGTGCGCGCGCGTCCTCCCCCATCAGCATGACAAAGCCCAGCTGCTTGCAAGTGCTGATACAGAGGTTCTTCTAGACCTCACACACTCTGCTATTGCTTACCTGGAAAAAGTTGATAAAAATTTAAGTGTAAAATTTAACCTACTGTACATTAAAGTATATCACTGTAATGTATATCACTTGAGGAGTATTCATATAAAATGTGACTCCTTTTGTTTGTCCCTGTCCTCTTAGAGGAGTTTGAGCACTTGTGCACCTCCCGTATCTGTTTCTTATCAGTCTCAGAGGTCGACTTTGGCAACTTTGTTTTTTTAAAGAAAACACAAGATATGGGATAATTTTGATTTTTAGATAATTATTATTTTTTTAATTCTTTAGGATACTTTATCATCTCACTTGTGTTTATTATAGTAAAAAAACAGACGTTGCGTGAATAAATGAAATCAACCATTTTAGTACAGTTATTAATGTTTGCATTGTTATTTTGTCAACTTTTTTCTGCCTCGCCTTTTTATCAAGTACACGAGCTTCAGTTAGAGCTGAATTTTTTTTTTTATCTGTGTCATTACCTTGTGATCATAGTGCCAGGACATGTCGTCCTCCTCTGACGCATAATCCACCAGCACTTTACTCTTGGTTTTCTTAAACATATCTCCACGTTTCGTTGAAGCGGACTGTGTCGGTCCTGGACAGAAGGAAAAACAAAGTTGTATGAGAAGTTGTCTCCGCACCGTCCTGTGTCGCGTTGTCCGTTTTCTTGGTAACCCTTTCAGCGACGCATCACCGAAACCTTTCAACTTTTTAGGTGATTTCTCCAGCAGAAAGTCGACAGCGCGTTCTCCGCTAAAAGCTCATTCATAGATGTGCCAGGAGCTGCGTGACGCTCACGATTCTGTTCCGTAATCGTTTGTCGTGTGTTTAGTGCGTTTTTACGCAGCCTGCGCGACCACCTGAACCCCACGCAGTCGCTCCTCCCATAACCCCCCGCCGCCCTGCTCCGGCTCCCTGAAGCTGGCCTGGAGGAGGAAAGAGGAAGAGATCACACGTTTCATCTCTAGCCAATGAACTGCGCATTCATGCAAAACTAGCGCAACTCACCTATAAATGAAGAGGAGACTCGCAAATATACACAAAGGATAGCTGTTCTCACTTTTTTTTTAAATCTCAGTTACCAGGAAGTCCAAATTTGTAAATACCAGCCGGCTGTTTTGTATTTAAACAAAAGGCTGAAGGAGCGCTACTACCAAAGTGCTACTGTACCAGTCAAAACACACTCCACACACTGTTTTGTCTGTCACTGAGGACATTTTACTGTATTTCATTTTAAATGCTGTGCATGTAAAATTGTAATCTGAAATAAGTAACCAGTTGTAACCTTTTATATGTGTTTGTGTTTTACATAAAGAAATACTGACATGTAATACAGGAGAAAGAGTCCAGAGTAAAGCACCAGAAACTGGAGATCCTTTAAAGTGCGCAGAAACTGTAATTGAGCTCAGTAATGAGGAGCCGCTTGTTACGTCGAATTTGCTACCTTACTATTGTGGGATTGTATTTCTGTAATCTGCTGTTTGTGTGTGTGTGTGTGTGTGTGTGTGTCATGGCACACAGTATTCTTTAACTTTCAAATATTCGCTTTGAGCTCCTTAGTTCTGCTTATTTTCTGTTTACTGGATGGATGGATCTTGCTGTCACAGGATTTCGCCCAAATACAGGGCGCAGGAGAGGACGGTTGCATGCAAACCAAGCTTTATTATGTAAACCATCTCACAGCTGT
>VOQJ01013838.1:24960-43721 GCA_015052665.1 Apistogramma diplotaenia | reverse complement strand
CCAAACGCTCATCAGCAAAATTTAGCTTTACAATTTTTATGCATCATTCATTCACACCTCACTCATACTTGGTGGTGGTAAGCTACTAATGTAGCCACAGCTGCCCTGGGGCAGTCAGACAGAAGAGTGGCTGCCAGTTCGCGCCTACGGCCCCTCTGACCACCACCGTCACCAGTCACACAACCACATTCATACTAGGCAACGTGGGGTTAAGTGCCTTGCCCAGGGACACGCGACAGCATGTGCTCAGGTGGGGACTCGAACCAGCAACCCTCCGATTACAAGGCAAGCGCCCACCTACAGCGCCACTGCCTCTGTGTGTGTGTGTGTGTGTGTGTGTGTGTGTGTGTGTGTGCGCGTGTGTGTGCGTGTGTTTGCGTGTGTGATTGATAGAGAGAGAGAGCCGGTGTTTGTGATAATGACAGGCTGTCACCACAGAGCAATGTGCAGCCTGAGCCAGCTCTGATATTAATCCATTACCTGTATTTTCTCTCAGCTGGCACACAAATTCTAACACACACACACTCAGATGCATGTTAGCAGCTCAGACAGACAGCGCGAACAGGACTCAATACATTTATGGCAGACATACAGGAGGAAAAGGAGATCATGTTTAGAAGCCAGCACCTCACCCCAAGAACCAACAATGAGCCTGTACACTTCAGCACAAATGCAGCACAGTGCAGGGGTGAAAGAAAGGATGGATAATGCTTTAGTTTTACTCTGTATTGCTTTTGCTGTTCAGTTTTTTTTCCAGAATAACTCCCAGTTATTGTTGTGGCATATCATATTGTTTCCTATAATACCAGTAAAATTTTTATGACATAATAATAACAAAGCCATGCGTTTACGTTCCCTACTGTGCGCAACGAGACATCCCAGGCATGTCTGAGAGCGAGAGCCAGATGTCGGCCCTTTTTTAGTACCTAAAAATGGAGCTACTTCAACAACCTCTAACAAAGCACAATACTGTGCAAAATATGCAAGAAAATTGTTCCCGCCAATCGTGGAAACAACAGTGTTTCACCACTTGAGGCAAAAACACATCGTGGAATCAGAATCAGAATCAGAATCAGAAATTACAATGAAATTAGATTGCTTCTCCAAGTGCAATCAGGCTATCAATAGAATAGAATAGAATGCCTTTATTGTCATTATACAGAGGTACAATGAGATTGGAGCCACTCCTATTCAGTGCTATAAAATAAGTGAAATACAACAAAGTAAAATACAACCTCTAAAAATATACAGGTGTAAGCTAAAAATATACAAGGAGGAGATGCTACAGTAGCAGCTGGCACACACATCAAATAGGTGAAAGAAAGGCTGCGTTGGGTTTTACTGTACTGCCAGTATCTCTTACAGTACATTTGCAGTTTGGTTGATTTTTTGTTAGTTTGTTTGTTTGTTTTGTTTTATATTCCAGATTAACTCTCAAATGTGAGACCCAAATGTAAACAAATGACTCAACCAGGCAGTGCTAGCTGCACTCCATATAACAGGAAGCACAAACGATGGATGGAAATTATTGATGTGGTTACACAGTGGAAAAGCAGGACAGCTGCTTCAAAAGCTCGACATCCCAGGTAGAAACTGTTTTTTTTTCATTTCAATCATGTGACACTATTGTCCCTGAAGAGTTACAGAGGTTAAACTACTTTAGTTATTGTTAGAGTAAAGGCTTCTTCTGTGCTTACATTTGATTCACAGTGTCACTAAGATTGCACTACAGTGCGGCTGCTCCTGCTGCTCCTGCAGGTACCTTGTTCCAGTAGATTCACACTTCAGTTTGTCATCAGTGACAGTAGCTGATTGGAAAAGGAGGATGCAAAATGCCTTACATTTACTCACACTAATAAATGCTGCTGCCCACAACCTGCAAACATAAATAAAACATTTTTCACCATTTTTTCTACATCGTCATAAATATCATTATCACAGAAATATCGTGATTTGATTATGAAGTTATTGTGCTCGCCCCTGCTCCCAATGTAGCATTCACAGGGAAAAAATTGCCAATGGTTCAGCAACTTTGTTTCAGCCATTGCAGATACAAAAAGTCAAATTATTTAATATGCTCAAATGTGGTGAATGCAGTCAATTAATTATTTAATTAGTCAGATTAGTTGACAGGACATAATTGCTTTAATATTTTGAGTCCTGGACAAACAATTTCACATTAGCCTCTTTGAAATGACAACTATAAAATTATGGTTATTTTTGTCAAATGGAGCTAAACAATTAATAGAGAAATGAAATAATCAATTCATGTTGAGAAGTCTGTCATAGTCTCCTATCTGCAGGACATTGTCTAAAAGTTTATCGTACAATGTGTCACCATCATCTGAGGGAAGAGAAAATCTCTACTGAGAAGCGCGTATGTGTTTTTGTATGTGGCGCCTGCGATCATGATAGTGAAAACCTCACCGCTTCAAAGCCTGCACTGTGCTGAGGACTGACTCGATATGAGCCTTTTAACAATGGGTTTGTTTACCAACCCCCTCTGAAAGATAACACGGACACATGGTTGATGGGGAGTGTCAGACACAAATAAAAGACACTGGCCTGAAATCTTAAGGAGAAATATCACAAGGGTAAAAGCTATACATGCTTAAGATAACGAAAGCTCATGAAGCAAAACCGGACCGTTAGACTATTAACACAAACACACACACTCTGCTAACCTTATCTTTGGGCATTCATTTCATTCCACTGTGATCGGGAGCAGAACAGAGCTTTTCTTCACTCCAGCATGCAGATGTCCAGGTATGCACAAATGTACAAAACCTCTCTCCTTCTTCTCGTGTTGCTGACACAACATAGACACACACACAAACCCGATCAAAGGCCTTGCCCAGGGAACCTCTTTCAGCCAATTTGTGCAGCTGTCAGGGTCGGGCTGATAGTGAGCTGTGTATGTAATGTGTCAGAGGCTGTGATAGGGAAATCCTTTGAAACATTAAAATCGTTCCGTCTCTCTTTCTCTCTCTCTAGCATCTGCACTTCCTCCTCTCCTCTTGCCTACTGTCAAATCCACCATCTCTCTTTCTCTTGCTCTTATCACCTCTATCCTTCCCCTTCCATATGCTTGCTTTATACTTCTACCTCTGTGCTTCCCTCCCTCCTCTTTCATCCAGTTTCTCTCTTTTAAGGATTAGTCTGCAGTCGGTGTGTGTGGACTGAAGGCTGCCTCTCAGCTGGTATTGTTGACACACTTAGTACAGTGGAGCAGTTCTCACAGTGGGGAAAAAGGCTCAGAGGCAGCGACAAACTGTCACACAAGGCGCACACAGTCGCTGGGATTTTTGCAGATTTCATGCACAACTGAGTCCCGAAACACAAACGTACCGCAAAAGATTGCTGCGGTGTGTCATACGTGCATGCTGCTGACTACCTGGTGAGCATGTATATTTCACTTGGTGGTGCACTGCAACGATAGCGGAGCAAATAGCATGAAGTTACTTATTCAAGACACTGTAAAATACAATAAACTACAATGCGGCTAATAAGTAATCATTTGCATCACCTACAAGGGAAAAATGAAAGCCAAAAAAGCTGCTCTGGTTGCCCAACACAATGCTAACCCCATAGGTGCAGGGGACCCAGCTGCATTAGGTACCAGCTAAGATCCAGATCATTTCCAACTCTGTTACTCTACTCCTGCCTGCTGCTCACTTCAGGAGCGAAGTTCTGTAACGGCCACATTTCTAATGCAGTTTAGTGTCACGTTGCTCAGATTTGCCACATTTTACACAACACATTTGTTTGCTTTGTGGCGATACAGAAGTATGACTGTCCTTTTGTGTGCCAAACTGTCTCACAGTACAGCTGCTATCATAATCTTTATTTATGCTCATTATGACAATCATATTTCACACCAGTCCTCGCATCTAACACACAGATAGAGAAATATGCAAATGAGAACATCTATAACTATAATCTGCTGCATTAAAAATAAATAAATAAAATGACAGTATGTGATGAGAGCCTCAATCGACCTGTATCCATTTTTTTTCTTGGCTTCTCCCTCATTAAGTACAAACGAGGACACGACAGTTTTAGTGTTCAACAAATTAAACTGCATAAACTTTTTCCAAATGACATACTGTATATTATGCTCATTTCATGCTCCATACTTTTGTTCTTGCACCCTTCTAGAGTAGCCTGCATAGTGGTTCAAAATAACCCTTATTTCTCTTCCCTTGAGCCTTGAGCTCAATATAAAGTGATATAAATATAAATATAAAGTTTCCCAGGTAAGCAACACACACCAAAACATGATTCATCAGACCAGTCCACCTTCTTCCATCGCTCCATGCTCCAGTTCTGATGCTCTTGTACCAAATGTTATTGATTGAACAGACCTCATTGTTTCATGCTTTTGGCCCTGTTTAATATGACCTACAGTACATTTGTAACAGTATATATATATTTAATCTACATATACAGTAAACTTTATTTATTCCATGTTATTAGAGAGTACATCAATACAATCTTCCCCTGGCCTCATTTTGATTTGTTGCCATGCCAGAAAATGCCACAGAAAAATAAAAAAAGTTGAATAAAATTGAATTTTACTCAAAGAAATAAATTAAAGAAAATGAAGGAAATTTTACTTTGCTCTAGGTAGTGCACCCCAGTCATGAGAGCAATTTCAGCAAAATAACTTTAGCTCATTGTGTTTCGGAGACTTTTACCATCCACCAGTTCAGCCTGTGCGATCTGCCCATCATCTCTTCTCTTCTACTGATTTTTTGGGATTATATTAGTGTAAACAGAATACAGTGAACACCTCAACAGTTCACTCATTTCTAAACAGGAAACACTCATGCACAGTCTTTGTGGTGTTGGGGATGCCATTAGTGGAAGAGGGGGGAAAACAGGCCAAGTACAGACATGGGTGAGGGTATTACACAACATCACATAGGGGTGAACTCTGAATGACATGAAGGAAGAAAGGGAAACTTTAGAAGAGGAGTGGCTGATGGGGAGAGTTAAGTAAGAAAGGATAAGGGTGAAGAGAAAAACAAAGGACAAAAAGGGGGTGGGGGGCATGTTCTGACCTCTTCTGATGCTTCCTGAAACATAGAGGAAAGAATGCAGGCTATTTTTAGGTCCAGTACTGAGATTCTCTCTTACTCACTGTGCCTCTAAACACAGCAGCGGAAGGGTTTAAGGAAGCGCTTATGAATACAGTACATCCGAATGGAAACATGGCACCCAATATACCGTCCCCGCTTTGAGATTACACAAGCAGCTAAATTAAGCCTCGGCTTGTGCTTCTGTCGGAAAGCTTGAAAAGACAACAAATCATCTTTTCAGGAATTCATAAATTTAACTTGATTGTCAAACTATTGTATCTAGGCCTTGTTTCCTTGTTGGAAGATGTGGCTTCAGGGTGCAGCAGGATATTAAAGCACCCTGTACACAGAGTACTTTACATTTTTTAAATGAAGAAAAAGAAAAAAATGGCACATTTACTGTATGTTAGGGGAAGCAGCGAGGACTGCAGAGAGTTCAGCTAATGCTGTGCACAGGTATAAATAGTCTTCTTGGAGACAAGCCTAATGATATCCAATACAAGACACTTACATGTTTCCAAGTGTCAAGCTGAGGAATGCGTACGCTAGAGGTATAGCTTAGCCTGTGATTAGGCTGGAGAGTAAATGATATGCCTGGGTAAATCACTCCACGGGGTTATTTAATAAAACCATCTCAAAGTCCATTTCCATGAGCAGCAGAGAGTTCCTGGAAAAGGATCTGCAGTCCTTTGTCCTTACGTGAGGTGCAATCTTGATTCAACTGTTGGGACAAGCATACAGATGGTCTACATGTTTCATTAAGTTTAATGTAAGGCCTTTACAGGCATCTTTTCATGCCACGTACAATAAAATATGCAGTTAAAATGCACATCAAATATGACCATCACTGGGGTCATTTGTCACTGGAGCCTCAGCACAGTAACACATCGCTCCACTACGGCTGTCACAATGCTAGAGTTTCATGCTCACTACTGATACCCAGGAAAATACTAGATACATGATACCACAGGAGCAAAAAAAAAAATTAATTAAAAAAATAAAGACAATTAAAAAACATCAGTTACACACTACTTTTAAGTTGACAACAAATCTTAGGTAGTGCCAGAAATAAACTTTTTTGGCACTGCCTCAGACATCCTTAAAAGATTGTCTGAGGTAGAGCTGCATTTCTGGTTACTTGGCTCGGTGCGCTCATTCCTGATCAAATAGAGCTGGTAAGTTAAGCTCCAGCTGCTTCTGTCTCTGATTCAGACTTTAAGAGAAATATAACTGTATAAACACATAATTGTGTTATCCTGTTCATCCTGTTAATAATAACAGTAATATTGTTTTATCATTAACCATAGCCACCACTACAGTACCTCAATAACTTAACAGATGGCTAATGTGGTTTGATGATCTGATGATTTTATGCCGGATGGGCTTCCTGATTCAGCCCTCGCAATTATCTGTGCTTTGGACCAACACACTAGCTTGTGACACTCTGTTGCAAAGTATCTAATCCAAAAGTATCATTTTCTTTTTAACAACTCTACACTCTATATATGCACACTGTATGTGCTTGTGTGTACAAAGTGTTTCAGAGCACTGACATAAAGAAAAGAAACTGCAGAGAAATTTGATGTCTCAACATTTAAGTTTTTTTCCTCAACACACTCTAACTTTAACATGACATTTTCACATATTACAACAATATTCCATTACATGACATTCAATCATATCTTTCCCTGGGGCAAGGATAAAAAAAAGCCATATTACTCTGCTCCCTAAGCCCTCACTGGAATTTTATTTGCAGAATTAAGACAAATTAGCTTCTAGCAGCTAGCAGAAGTAGCATCAATCATCCAGGACGCTCTGAAGCTCCGTGCCTGCTGTGGTCCCTTCACTGTGTGGCCCCTATGCATATAGTATGTGCAAGAAATTCATTTCTATATATTTATTTATATTTTTGAAGGTCTTTCAAAGTTTTTCTTTGAACATTGGCTACTTTTTCCACTCATTTTTAGTCAAATCCTTGGAACGAACCATTTGCAGAGGGATGCTTCTCAACCCACTTAACATTGACCTGAAAAATACACCTAATTTACTGTAAGTTCTTCATGAATCCTGGAGAAATGTTCCTGAAAACTGCTTAAAGAAAGCTGCCCTAAAGAGTTCAGGGTGTGTTGAAGAACACAGGTGGTCATACCAAATATTGACTTTCAAGCTTGTTGGAATTGTGCAACTTTTAAATTGAGTTGCCATGTGTGTTTGCACATGTTTCAAAATATCATTACACATTTTCCTTGGAAAATACAAAGAAAAGAGGTGTGGCACAAGACTTTTGCACAGTACTGTACATACCAGGCCAAGCACTTTTATAAGTGTAATATTAAACTTAACCATTAGCTAAAATAGTATGTTTATTGCAAATGAAGGATTTTTAAGTTCAGAGGCATGCCGATGCCAAAACTGGATATCAGGTTTTACCAGGGTGTCTGCAAGTTTTATCAGTCTAGATCTAAGATCACTGTGAGGTCAATCACACTCAAGAGATCCACTTTAATTAAAACACAGACGATGGACTGATCAAAATATACTCTGCCTGACCTATTAAACCTGCTGCCAAAATAAAAGTGCAACAGGAAACCGCAGCAAGGTTTTTTTTTAATGTGTAGCAGGATATTTGACTCTTGAAAATTCTACTAATACAACTGCTCACATTTTCATCAAATTGTTTCCTATGTCTTAATAAATCTTCACCTATTATTATATTTCATCTACTGCCACTTAATCTTGCTAGACCCTTTTTTGAAACGTTCACCTCTCCCCAAACCCTCACACCCACAACCTTCTCCTTCCCATATGACTCCTTCCCCGCTTCTCTTCGTCAGGTCAGGTCGTCATGGTTGCTTCCCAGTGGAACAGCATGTTCCAGCCTTTTACCTCTCTCTCTCTCTCTTAACATCATCAACAACACTTGGGCTGTCATAAACATGTTGCACAAACATCCCAGGAGGATACACAGTTTGGACTTGGTGCTCACAGGCCTGGTGGGAGATAAGGAGATGATTGAGAGAGGCTGTGGTAGGTTGCTGAACTCTCAGCGAATTCCTGTGGCTGTGTTTTTGAGAAGGTCATGGGGAGGGTAGTGGAGGTCGAGCAGGGGTGGTGAGGGCTATCTGTGAGTATACAGACAAGCCGTGATTGATTCCAATTTGCATTAGGCTGCCCAGCTATTGTTCTAAGAACCAAGGCTGAGTCACTGTTTGTGTGTGGGTTACGGGAAATGTTAAAAGAAAATAAACGCACCAACGTGGGGCAATTTATGCCCATTGTATCTGCAGCTTAAGTAAAAAAAAGTGTTCTGAATGTAAGTTAAGCACATAGAATAAAGTGATGTGAAAGCATAACACTGGTGGCACGGTGGCTGATCAATTTTGCACCGTTAAATTACAGCAAAGACTTGAGGTCAAAGATTTGAATAACATCTCTGAGCCTTCCTGTGTGTTCTCTACAGAACAGTCAGGACATTACTGCTATTTTTGTCAATTCTGCATCTCACAATTAACAGCTAAGTATTAAAGTAAGTAAGGCGCATAATATGTAGGGAAGTCAACGATATTATGTGAATATCAGGAAGGGTGGTGGACTTGTTTCACTCAGATGTCCTGTCTATTGTTTTTTGTTTTTGTTTTGTTTTTTTGGCTGCAACCATTACCTTTCTGTTAGCCATTTTCAGCTGTCTATGCTAATCTTATCTTTATCAAGTTGTATTCCATAACAACAAACCTACCCTAATCATGCAATGTTGTATATTTAGATACTGAAGAAAGCAAAAATTAAAACACTGTGAATTGTACATGGGCAAGAACACACTGGCACTGAAAGTAGTCTGTGGTTCTGCAAAACTGTCCAGTATTCTAGCTGTCTGATTAATGGAGTTATGCAACAGAGTGCGCCTCAAAGAATGGAGGTTGGAACATTTTCCTGCCCTGTGTGATCTTCCGCTATATGTGACAGAAAATGAGCACCTACTGCCGTGACTAGTTCAAATGAATGTAGTGAATGAATTCCAAGTTCAGGAATGTGCAAAATATACCTGGCCAAGGAATGCATAACACCATGGCTAAATAAAATAGCTACAGCTATGTAGCATGCTCAGTTTTACCCATTAAATATTCTTATCAGTGGGATTTTACTTCTAATTTAGTACTTTCATTTTAAAACATGTTTCACCAGTGCAGGTACAGCATTTCACACTGAATGCATCCTGTAGGTGTGGTGTACACATTGTCTTAGATTCAAGACCTTGATCAAGCCATAGGCTTGCATATGTGCTGTCTCTGCTGTCTGCAACAATCACAGCAACTATCAAATCTAACTACAAAGTAGTCGACCTTGCATGCTCTTTCTAAAGAAAACCCATTCTGAGTGACATCCAAGAAAAACATTCCACTACATTATACTTCAAAACCCACCCAGATGATTTTATCTCCACCTCTCCAAGCACACACCCCCCAACACCAAAAAAAGAAAAATCTTATTCTACAGTCTTCCTTCTAAATTGCATGACCTCTAGCATACAAGTTACAAAAAGGGGGGAAAAAGCATGCATATTGAAGAGGCGCATTGCACAAAGCTCTTTTATTATGTATATTTATGCAAATTCAACATTAGTTTATTCAAGAAAGTCTCTCTCGCTCCTCCTCTCATTGCCCTCTGGTCAGTGTTTCAACCCAGCAGCATGTACGGAAAGCAGCGGCAGACAGGGCTGGTGAATCATGATTGGTTTAAAACAAAAGTCTACAAAAGGAAAAAGTGTGCAAGTTTCATTGATCTTCAGTGACCCCTCCCACAGAAGTTTAAAATGAAGCAATATGAAATATTGCAGAGTTCTATCTGCTAATAAGCTCTGGATGTCTCCTTATAAGGTGAACTGTGTGTTCCATCTGCAGCTTATCATCCTGCAGTGTTTCTATCCGTCTTTATCTTATCGCCTCCTCCTTGCATATTAATAATCTCATTCCACCCTCCCATGTCCCTCACCTCTCCACTGTTCTTGTCAAACATTTTGCTTTTGTCCTCCTGCAACATAACTTAATTTCCTCATCTTTCCTTTTCAACTTTCTCCTCTCCCTTCCTCAGCTCCCAACACCCTCTGCCCTGTCCTCTTCCTCATCCATCATCTCTTTCCCTTCCATCTCATCTTTCTTCCTCATACCCACACTATCTGCTGCCCCCTCCCCTCCAGCACCATGCAGGAGATTAAAATATGAGGAAACAATCAAGCTCTGGCTCATTAGCATATGAACGGGAGGCCGACAGGCAACTGCAGACACGACGACAGAGCCCTGGAAATCCACCGCAGAGCTTTTTTTAATCCCAGGAATGACTTTTTACCGTATTTTGTTGAATGAGAGCGAGAACAATCCTCTGCCAGTCCTTTCAGGCAGTCAAATTACCATCAGAATAAGAGGGCATAAGAATAAGACAGAATGCTTATATAGCGTCAGGTCAAAGAATGGAGACTATAGAATAAGTGTGCAGACAGAATAATGTCTCTCCACACCAACAATGAGAGGATTTGGTGCAAGTGTGTGTGTGTGTGTGTGTGTGTGTATGTGTGCATGCGTCTGAGGGCACAGACTTGTGTGTGTTGGGTTCATCATCTTCCAACAAAAAAGAAATAGACTGATAAGAATTATCATTTAGTAATTCCCAACATACAAGCGTGTCTATGCTTGTATGTTCGGGGTGGTCTACTCTCATTAGGGAATCAATTAAAATGCCAAGCGGAGCAAAATCACAGGTGGCAACATACAGTACAGCAAATAATGCAGGGCAGCAGAAAAATGAAGTTCATGCAGATATTACATCTGTAAAAGAGATGGAAATTATAAAAAAAAATAATTGAGTCACTAACCTATATTACCTCAAATTAGTGAATTCTGCTGTTCAGATTTATTGTGTGCCACAATACATGAAATGCATTGTATGAGCTGCTACATTCTCCAGGTACTGCCATAATGTAACCAATAAATAAACGCTTTAGTTAAACAAAGATTGCCTAAATTAGAATGCGTATGTTAAAGTTCTGCACGATACACGGTGTGCATTAATTCTGCCGTGCGTGAATTTTAATAGTGTCGTTATCTCTAATCAATTCAAGTGGCAAGGTCTGCACTTACAGTGACTGTAAGTTCCACTGTAAGTGCAGATATGCATTTCAGGCCTCACAATACTGAATTCTTCTACAGTGAAGAAGGAAGTTTAATGTGCAACAACATTTTACCAATGATAAAAAACTTAAAATCAGCAGCTGTTTACTAGCTAGATATTGTACAATTAAAATCACCACTGGTGCTGACACATAATCTGCAATGGTCTGCTCTGGTCAGCCCTTGTTTTTCAGTAATACAAACATATTCTGTGCCAAGGAGGATGAGCTCAGTCTAGGGGGGGGCAGGGCTCCTGGTTGCTGTTCTTCAGTCTGCACACCTGTCCCTCATTATTCCATCATCTGTTGTACTTAAGGACCAGCTCCAGCACTCTGTCCCCACCAGATTGCCATCATACCCAGAGTGATAATCAGGCTTTTCTATGACTCTATGACTAACCCAAGTATTTCCTGTGCTAACCTCCTTGTGTTTGTCCACTCCAGTGATTCCTGTGTGGCTGAACAATGGCTTTATTTCCAGTTTCACTCATCTGTTTCACTGAATTGGTCTGCCTTCTCTGGGAAAACTTGGCCAAATACTCACCCTTTGGATCTACCTGACTGCTCGCCCTGCTACGGATCAGGTTCACCCTCACACCCTGACCAGTGGCCCCTCCTGCAATAACCTCACATCGCTCCCAAGTAAGAGTTCACAATTCAGTCCTGAACCAGCCGTTCTGCTCACAGCTATCACATCCACTCACACCTGGGCATGGGTCTCTCTCCCAGGGTTCATTTTGTGACGACACCTTTCATGGCATTAAAAAATGTTGGTCTGTTGTCTCCTGGGTCCTGCTTATGCCTGTTTTATAGCTACACCTTTCATAGTTATGACATTATCCAGCTGGCTGAAAGGTGGTTTGAGGTCCGTCTCCTTCTGCTAAGCCACCAACATGGCAACCACTAAGGAAACCATCCAGGTCCTCATAGTGTACTGCATGCAGCGTAAGTGCATCTATTCCCTTAAAATATCAGTGTGTGTACTGAAGTGTGTGCTTCAAGACTGCAATATTCTGCAGCTAGCATCTCAGCCATGTAGCTATTGTCCCTGAAGATGTTGCCATGTTCACTGCCTTCTGTTGAGGATTCAGCATTTGGTAAGGCACACTAGCTATCAGCTGTAGCATGCATCCATCCATCTTCTTAACTGCTTATCCAGTTTAGGGTCATTTTCCTATACAACTTTCTCTAGGGTTTACAGAAAATGGTCCAAAAAAAGAGAAAATATCTACTGAGTGGTAGTTCTCTGGGCGAAAATGCCTTATTGATGCCATAAGAGAATGACCAGACTGTTTCAAGCAGATAGGGAGACAATAATAATTCAGATAACCCTTCGTTGCAACCAAGGTCTACAGAAGAGCATTTTTGAACAAACCCTGAAGGACAAGAACTACAGGATGAGGAGGCCACACCAGGTGCTGCTCCTGTCAGCTAAGAACAAGAAACTGAGGCCCAAATTATCTCAAACTGGTTTATTGAACATTATGAGTTCATTGTACTCAAATAGCCTCCAGAGTCACCAGATCTCAATCCAATAGAGTATCTTTAGAATATGCTGGAAAGACAGATTTGCATTGTGGATATACAGCAGCTACATAATCTCAGAGGAATGTTTTCAGCACCTTATTGAATCTGTACCATGAACAATTAAGGCAGATTTCCAACCCATGTACAAGTCAGGGGTAACTGATAAATAGGCTGGTGAATGTAAATCTGCAAGGATACTGTAGGATTTACCTTTAAGAGAAACAGTGTTGCAGCATAAATGTACTACTAAATCTATACAGTCTTGGGTATTGACATAACAAGGTTCAATAAGCTTCTCCACTTCAGATTCCCCAGGTCTGATTTAAACACACTTATCTTTACCTTTTGTTCTCTCTGGGTCACCGACCATTTATTAGCTGCTTCCTTCCTACCTTCACTATGTCCCTCACTCTAATTAAATTCCTTGATCAAATCTGAGAAGGGCAAATATTCGGGGAATGAGAGAAGGCTGAGGTGGGAGGACTGGGAAAATTGGTCAGATAGAAGAAAAGGGGAAGAGATGAGTGTGAGAAATAAGAACATATTAAGTGAAATCTGATGCCTGTAAGATTAGATGATGGGCTGAGGATAGGTGGAGGGGAAACCCTGGCATCAGAACAAATAGCAGAACTCAGTCAAATCTTGAATATTCTTATTTTGCAGGTGGAAGATTGGATAGAAACACAAGGTGGAAATGCATTACACAACCGGCTAGACTTGAGAGGCAGAGCAAAAATGTGATGCACATGGAGCGAGTTAAGCTTAATAATTTTACACCAGGGACACTAATTCAGCACTTTACTGTTGAAATGAAAATCACATTTTAGAGTCAACTGCCAAATCAAAACGCATCTGGATAATGATGAGCAACTATGACGAGGGGGATGCTGCACAATTTTCCACAGGAAATTCCATTCGCTGAAATACTGAATGGCAACATGAAGTGGTGTTAAATACATTTATGCTTGTGAAGCATTTCAACTCGTGTCTTTTGTTCTTGTTAGAGATGCTGCACAGCGCGTCGTGTCTGTAATTCAGAATCTACGATTGAACCATTCATCCAAAAAAAAAAATAATAATACAGAAAGACATGGTTTGCCCATTTGGGAAAAAAAAACACAGCTCAACAGAAAGAGCAGCAGTCAATGTATTCACATTGAATCATAACCCTGACACAGTGTGTGCTTGGATTGATTTAAAGGCCTGATCAAATTACCTGGAAAAGGTTAAAAGTATCCATTACCGGCTAACATGCTTTTGCTATTGAACACAGGGAGAAAAAAAGAGAATTCAACAGAGCTGCATAGAGCAACAATCTAACCCAGCTGTATCCTGAAGGCATCAATATACCTAAAAACTCAGTGAGGGGAAAACATATTGCACTGAACGCACATCAGATATAAAATTGCAACTCTAAGGACACTCAATTTCAATAAAACATGATATTTTCTTTTATAAATCCTGCCACAATCTTTTAGAGGTTGCACAAGGACTTGAAGTTGTAAGAAGTGAAATGTAGGGGAATGTAGTGAATAAGAAAAGGAGCTAGGAAAGTCAGAGTAGAGGAAACGAAAGGAAGGCACGTCTGACAAAAGTGCGCGAATGCTGAAGAGAAGAGAAGAAGAAAAGACAAGAGAATACCAGCGAAGGAAAGAAAGGCCACCAGAGGGGTCACTTCTGCTTTTAATAATTTATCCTTTAAAAACCAGTGTGAGGCTTTAATTGGTGCTGTGGCTAATCCTGAAAAACACACACACATACACACACACCTCAGGGAGCCTCTTAGCAGCTGTGCTCCAGCTAAATTAGCTACAGTGTAGCGGCAGCAGCAGCGAGATCCCTCCAGGTATAACACAGCCAGCCAAAACAGCAATATCAGGCCTGCCAAGCCCGTCTCATAAATCTGGGCGTGACACTTCTCACTGTCTCACGCTCGCTGTCACGCTCTCAAAAGGAATCTTACGGCAAATCAAAGCGACAAGACGTTAGTCCCTTGGTACGGCTGTTAGCTAGATAAACACTCAGCTCACTTCAGTTGTAATCTGCATTTAGCTTAGGCAGAAGATGTTCTGTACGATGTTGGAGCCTTTCTGCATGACTTGGATTAAAATCATTCATTTGATGATTTAAGGCTCGACTTAGTGCAGATCAGAATGACAACTTGTGAATCAAATTAGCCTTTTCAGGACTGAAGGCTTCACTACAGTTTGAAAAAGGGGTCGTTTATTATTATGTCATAACCGCATAATTGCATTTTGTTTAACGCCCCCATATAGTTTAAATTCTGAGAAAGCAAAACTGAGGAGAAGGAAGATGCTCTTCTCACTCTGTACACTCCAATGCTTTTATTTATGGTGCTAAAACATCCTGCAACCAGAGAATAATACACAATGAAATGTCATGCAAAGTATTAAACAGCATCCTTTCCAACACTGCCTTCGCTCAGGCATTCTGGCACCGTGACCAGGTCTGAAGGTCGATGGGAAAAATTTCAAGTCCTCATATCCTACCATCACACATCAGCTCTGTAGGCAAGATAAGAACTTTGGCCGTGAGCTCATCCAAAGGGGAAACCCTGCTGCCTGTATCATATCAAATCTCATAAGCCAAGATTCTGCCTTAAAATTGAGACATTCTGTCTCAGTTCGACAAAACAGCAGAGGAAACCGCAGAATTTCTGCCTCCCCTGCACTCTATTGTCCTTTTACTGTGTGTATTTGGCACTTTTCTTTACTGTCCAAACAAATGAGATGGAAACTCTCACAAAGCAAAGATTAAAATGTCGCCAGCTTCACAGATGTGGTCTTTGACGTGATGTCACATAACAACTTGCTTCAAGTAAATGACAGCAAACTCCAGTGCCAAATCACAATCAAGGACTACTTGCCTGATTCTCCCCTGAGGCTGAGCTGTCTCACACTCGTCTTCAGGTGACAGTTGGCACCATGTTCTCACAGTGGTGAATAGGTCATCCTTCCTTGGGCTCTGGTCCTTTCATTTAAAAACGTGAAAGTTCCCCACTATTTTATCTCTTCCCTAATGTTCCAGGAAACAACCTGGGATAATTTATGTCACACTGTCAAATATTAGGCACTTTTCACAAAGGCAGGTGGATCCAATAGCACACAGTATGTATCCAGCATGCCCCACTCAGTAAGTATAAAGACTGTCACCTGCGCCGCTGCTCACGAAACGTTAATCTGTCACAGCAGTTGATGCCACATTAAAATCTATGAATCAGATTTTGCTAACGGTGAATTTGTAAATTTGAGATGATGCATGACAGCGTGCAGTTACTGTGGTTTAACAATAACCCCCGGTGTGTCACCTTACAGTCTGCGTTACTGTGAATTGCATTTCTACCTTGAGAATTAGATTTCCAAAGTGAGATAAAAACTAGTCCGAGAGTTGCAGGAGTCCAAAAATCACCCAGACAGCGAGGTTATCAGCCAGACCTCGGCACCATGAGAATACATAGTGTCTCCCAAATCCTATTGTACCATGAAATGTCACAGCACATTAACTACAAGAGGGATTACCCTTCCTTGAAAGTAAGAGAGGGAGGGAGTCATTGAAGGGAGATAGAGAAACAGAGGGTGCCTGGGAATGCATATGTGAACACATGCTGTTGCATTCAGGCAAGTATGGGTTGAACATATACCCTGTAAATGCATTTGTACTATAAATCTTGTTCTTTTCCCCCTTATAAACAGTTTTCCACCAGTCCATCTATAGTTTTCTCTCTTTGCTCCACTCTTGTGCCACTGGACATGATAATCTCCAGATCATGATTTGGCTTTGCTTATGAATTATATACACACACACACATAGAAACACACACACACACAGCTTATCTATGGTTGGGAAGTTGTGCTAGGTTGGCAGACTGAGCTGAACAGCTTGTGGCAATACTTTGGAAGAAAGCAAAAGTCTGTCTCCACTGCTTTGTCTCTGTTTTGCCACTCCTCTTTTGTCAGCCCCATTTCCCTTCTGTCTCAGTGTGTCACTCAATCTGTAATTCAGCTAGACTTTATGTCTCTGGTTGACTTCTGAAAAGTCCAGATTTTATGTTCTGAACTCGCTCTCACCGTCTCTCAGATTTCCGCCTGATGTGTCTTTGGGGGAGCACCTTATACCACCCTAGCACGCTGGCAATATAGCTCCAAAGGTATCTTCAGAGAGAGAAGCAGAATGACAGTAGATCTTTATACCAAACAGCTCTCTTCATATAATATTTTTTTAAAGCTCTGCATATATTTCTATCCCCCTTTCTTCCCCTGTCTGTGTTATTTTTGCCTTTGCACCCATACTTACTCTAATCTGATTATTTGCTTCACTTTTCCTCAGCTGTTTTGCTTTAACTTCTTTTTTGACCCAGAATCCTCGGCGGACGTTTACACTACCAGACGCCTCCGGGCTAACTAACAAGGCATGGGCCTTTTCCGCTTTAGTGTCTTAGTGTGAATACGAGTTAAGCTTTAGGCCCAAGCAGAGAAATCACAGTGCCTATATACAATGAAGGGTAAGCTCCCTCCTAAGAGTGAGGTTTGTTATTGTGCGTGCTGCAGTGGATCTGTGAAAGCAATACAGCTACACACACACTTCTGCAAAAAAATAAAATGTGAACAGGTGAAGAGAGATTTTCTGTTGTTTTCAATCAGTTGGACGTCCATCGGGTGTGAGCGGGCTTTTAATTTTAAATTATTTATTTACCAAAATCCAATCTTCATAAAACATTTGAGGAAGTGATATGCAGTAAGGATAAAAGGAGATTTCCAAGAAATTCAGACTTCAGGAAAAAAAAAAGTTACAGATGCTCATAAGGTCACTAAACTCTCTCTCGCTTTACAGTTTGTAACTCTCTGCCTACATAACTGTTTTAGGTAGGAGATGTCAGAAAATGAATATTACTATAACTATCGTTTCCCACAGTGATTAATTGACCACTAGGTGTGTAAAAGTCTGAGGGGCAAGAACACTTAACACAATAATGTGGGTGGCAGGGCTTCAAGCACAAAGCCACTGCTATCCAAGAAGAACACTGGTACCAGTCTGCAGTTTACTAAAGCTCACGCTAACAAGCCGGCATGCTGTTGGAGCAATATTTTTTTTTCTCTTTTGGTTTGAAATAAGACACATTCTGTTTGGAGCACTCTATTCAATCTTGAAACATTGTGGTTTTAATGTCTCGGCTTGGGCCAGTTTTCCTACATCTGGGCCAAGAGAGCTTGTTACCACTGACAAAGCAAAGAATTTTGAATTACACTAGCCAATTCTCAATCAAAATGTCAGGACATCTGTCCATTAACTGAATCCCAAAAGACAGTGAGCCAAGCAGAAGGACAACAACTTCAACACACAAGTTGTTCTACTAAAAGAACTGGCACTGAAGAATAATGTGTGACTGACTCGTAGTCCTGACCTTATTCCAAATTGTGCCTTGTGGAAGGCCCTAAAATTTATGGGAGCAAACCCACCAACTGGCTCTGGAAAGGTCTACATGGTGTTTATTATTTATTTATTTTACTTTTTGGGACTTTTGTGAAAATCTGGTGATGATACTGATGCAGTACATATAAAACAGCTTCACAAATGTTTTCTATGTAGATGTAATAAAGGGAAGACAGATAATTGATATGCTACTTTCAGTTGTACGTTCCTGTCAGTCTTCCACAACTTTCTTCCTTTTCTCCACACAACCCACTCTTATAAGAAGATCTGTTCCTTAGTACTGTGCAGTCACAGTCACTGTACCCCGTAACAAGAGATATCCATGACTGGAATACAGTGACTTTTTGAAAATAATCCTTTTGGATGAACTTACCCTTTATGTGCTTTGTACTTAATCCACTTTGGTCCTTCTGCGATAAAGCAAAACTTAAGTGTAAAATGAAATCAGTGTGATTTTTTCTCTGTTTTTTTTTTTTTTTTTTTTCTTTTGTGGGAAACAAATCAAATTTTTTTTATAAAGTTAACATTAGGTATGTTAAATT
>VOQJ01013838.1:6800-17970 GCA_015052665.1 Apistogramma diplotaenia | reverse complement strand
CACACACACACACACACACACACACACGCACACACGCACACTTAAAATAGCTAACAGCTAGAGGTTGTGCTCTGTGTCTCTCCCTTTTCACCACACCAATAAAGTCTTTGTCAGGCACTTAGCAGAGTTCTGAAAGGAAGTACAGTGACGGCCAGAGCTGTTCATCTCAGAGAGTTGTGATATCAGTGTGGGTCTTGTACATTTCTTGAGCTCTCAGTGTTTTAGTTTCTGCTTCCTGCAAGTAAATTTAGCTCTAAACATATTTTTCAAAAACAAAACAAAAAACGGTGGAGTGGAATTACGTTTGATGCCAGACGATATTAGATTGTTGGACATTTTATCAGGAAGTGTTGGGAACTGTTGGAGCCTTCAGCAATTTCCGTTGTGTAACTGTTAGAGGTAGAGGCCTCTGACAGGAGCTTTTAAGAGGCAGAGAATCCATTAGACAAGGGTCGCTACAAAGTGGCCAACTATTAAAAATGCAGCAGCACCATTATTCCCTGACCGAGCCTACAACTCCTGTCTCCTTCTCTGCATCGCTCTTTATTTCCCTTTGGATCATTATCTCTTCTTTTTTTTCTCCTTTGAATTCTTTTTGCTACAGCCATCTGTTCTGTTTTTGATATGTCTCCTTCACATCCCTTTTTCTCCTCTATCCTGCTTTCGCCCTCCCTCCTCCACATATTTTTCTATTACAAAACTGGCAGGGGTGAGCTTCTCTCACCCCTCTATGCATGTGCTGACCTGCTGAAGCTTTTTCATTCCTATTTAACATAGTAAGGCAATGGTCAGCGTCCGCTACTGTACTCTGGGACAAGAATAGAACAGCCCACGGAGAATAATAAATGGACATATATGGGTGGTTAGGAGAGTCCCTTTTAAGCAGTAAAAACTACCCAGGCCAGGCAAACTGAACAGATGGTAGGAAAGAGGGAGAGAGGGAGAGAGAGCCCAGAACACAGTGGGATAAGGGCTGGAAAAGAGAGAGAAAGAGGAGGGAGAGTGTAGGGTAGGGCAACAGAAGAAGGCAACATAAGGCTATTCTCTCTTCTTTTCATTGGCATGCGACACTATGGAGATCAGAGTTGAAATCTAAACAGAATAGCTGGGTCTTTAAACAACATGCACATAATAATACTGCCGGTTGTAAAACTACAACTGATTCAGGCAGGCAGATGTGTGAGAAGAAACAGGGCATGAGCAGAATGCATGTAAGGCTATAAAGCCTATACCCTGTTTACTTTGCACACTAAACACACACTTTTCAGCATCTGTGTGCGAGAGATGTGTGCTGCATAATTTATGGCCGCTGTTTCTGCTGAGATGAAGTACTTTATATTTGACAAGAGGAGGAACAGAAGCTCAGGAGGAGACGAGGAAAGAAAGGAGGAAGGTTATGTGAAATGGAAGATGAGTGAATGAGTTAATCAAATTTTTAATGTTCTCCTTGTGTTTACAGAATGCAGGGTGTTTTAATGACAGCAAGCTAAGCCGAAAAGAGGTCATGCATGTTTTGTGTGCCCCCCCCCCCTTTCTCCCTTCTTCCTTTATGAGGTTTACTCATCATAACAAAGCCAACCACTGACCACATTTATCTAGCGCATAATAGGGAGTAATTGAATGTGAAAAGCTCATTTTTGAAGGGACAGAAAATTCTATTTAGATGTCCAGGCATGTCCGCATGTGTCATTACTTTGATATCAACTGAATGCTGTTTCTCATTATCCTAATTAAAGCTCCTTGTGTGCCGCTGAGCATATTAGCACACTGATCTGCAGCAAACTAATGATTAGCTGGTTGATAATATGACTTTTTTTTCTGTTAGCCCTCTCTTATCTCACCCTTAGTGATTATCATCAAAGATTCACATCCTCAGTCAATCATCATCAGAAGCTGCAAAGATTAAAATGGAAAAAAAAAACTTGAATAGCTCATCTACAGTCAGAGACACATCATGTATGAAGATCAAAGTTCACTAGCAAATTCATGCATGAAGAGACATAAAATCGTGTGCATGCTCAAACAGTAAAGCATGTAAAAGATGACAGAAATGAAAGCATTAGGGAGATGGGATGGACTGGAAGGTTTTGGCATAAAAATAGAAGATAAGGAAGAGTGCTGGCTTATCTTTGGAAATGTCCAGCACTTACCTACAGGACTATAATTTGTTGGACATACACAGGCTTTTTTGTACTTTTGCCTCTGCATACCACCAAAAGTTTCAAAGTAATTCAACATTGACTGACAAGTAGTTTCACGGCCATAAGAAACCTGCTCACTTATTATTTAATGACAAATGAAGCAGACATTATAGAAGGACTCCATTCAAAGTGTTTGTATTCGAAAGCTTTGACTGTAATTTAATGTAATGTTAAACAAGAGGCCCAAAGAGATGTACGAAAATAAAATACATATATCAGAGAGAGAGCTAAAACTTTAGGAAATCAACAATCTGTTGCATTCTTAAAAAGAATGGATGTGCTGAGCTAACAGGAAGGCCAGATTAGACAGAAAACATCTAAGGGAGCATCGTTCTGGGAAAATAAAATAAAATCTTTAGACAGATGAAACAAAGATTAATTCGTCCCGGAATGATGGGAGGAGAAAGGGATGGAGAGGAGACAAAAAGCTCATAATCCAAAGCAGACCACTGTTTAACATGGTGGGGGCAGTGTTATGTCACGGCCAGTGGAACTGGGTTACTAGTGTTAACTGACGATTACTGTAGTTACTGATGACTGCTGCTGTATGCTGGTAACTAATGATAGAAGTAAAGAAGCAGCATGAGCTCAGTACAGGTATCTACAGGGCTATACTCTAATACTCAGCCAAATGTTGCAAAACTAATTGGACAACACTTCAGTTCAAATGGATAAAGATCCAAAGTTTCTGCAAAAGCAACTCAAGAGTTTCCCAAGGGACAAATATTGAATATTCTTCAATGGCCAAGTCAGTCACCTGATCTCAACCCAATATGGCATGCTTTTCAATTATTATATAAAAAACTGAAAGCAGAGAGACCCACAAATAAGCAGCAACTGAAGGTGACTGCAGAAAAGGCCTGGGAGAGCTACTCAGGGGAGGAAACAGCATTTGGTGATTTCAATGAGTTCTAGACTTCAGGCAGTCTTTGACTGCACTAGATTTTCTTCCAAGTATTAAAAGGAGTCTCTGAAAATGCTGTACTGTGTATAAAAATGTCTAATTTCTAAAAAATTTATATGCAAAATTCCTTTTACAACCCCTTGAATTATAGCTGAAACTTGGCACTTTAATCACATATTGATGGATTAAAAATACATTTTGGTTGTTTACAAAGGCCAAACTACAGAAACACTATATTTGTCCAACAAATTCTTGTCACAAGTGTATGCAGTTATGATGAGAAATTTCAGTGTGGGCAAAGATTAAATGTCTGTAACACGGGGTTAAAAATATTTGCCTTGTCAAAACTAAAATCGCATTTCCTCTTCTTAAAGATGCCAGATGATAGATGTCGAATTTTGTTGTTTCTATTGGGAAGTTTGCTGCGATGACGCATTGCAACACAACCTCAGAAAACACACAGCAACAATAACAAGCTAAAATATTTTGCAAAATTTGTTAGAGATTTTTACATTCTGTTTCTTTTTTTCTCAAAAAATTTGTTCATTAATAATTATGACTGCTAAGCACAGGACAAGCAACAAAAATAAAGCAACAGTAACCAGCTCACAAGAGCAATCAGGAAAACCCTAAACACCAATGATACTCAGGAATGACAGATTTGAGCTTTAGTCCCTCCAGCAACAGCATACCCTCCGGTTAAATTTTAACAAATCACACAGAGAATGTAACAGTGCAGCTGCACTTGAGCATTAACCCTCACCCTGATCCCCTCATCCCCTCTTACAGCCATGATTAAGGGCCACTAGGCTCACATAAGAGGGCATGCTATCACTCCCCACCCCTTGCTAATGTACACCAACTGTACCTATAGTCCATTATGGAGGCAGAGCAAGAGTAAATTTCCGTTTTACAGCCGCACATTTACACACATGCTGTCGTCTGCCCAGGCGTTGTTGGTTTAAGCCGGCCATTTCATAACTGCCTTTGTGTGAAGGTGGCACATGTGTGTGTTAATGACTGTGAGGAAGTGTGTCGGTTTAAAGATTGGTATTGCAGGGCAGTGAAGGTAACCTACACACACACACACGATTGATTTCCAGAGAGGGAGAACCTCCGCTTGCAGGAATCAAGATTAATAAGAGGCCAATCACATCAGTAAGCAAAGGTTGGCGGGGAGAAAAAGAGAAGAAGAGATGGAAAAAGATGTCTAAGTGTGAGAAAGTACTGACAAGAGATCACACAATAAATACTACCAGGTTAGTGCATCTTTGCTTCTGTCCTCTGTGCACAAAGAAGAGAAAACTACCTGCACACAAGCATCCAACAACCCTGTACACGCACTTTGCACTCACTCTCTTTCACACACACACACACGCACGCACGCACACACACACACACACACAAACACACACACACCCCTCATATCTGAAGTCAAAGAGCAGAAAATGCAGATCAAACACAAGGCTGTTGTCAAGGTCCATATAGATGTATAACTGAGCCTGAACTTCTATGGAGCTTTACACACACACACTAACAGGACTGTTCCTCTGGGATCTGGGGGGCTGTAATGACAGCAAGCTGCATTGAAAAGGGGTCAGGCAGGGGAGACTCATTGTTCAGAGGCCACAAACACACACACACACACACACACACTTTACCTCATGCAGGATAACACGCCCACACTTATCCACACAAAAGTGAGCAAATAAATTCAGTTCACGCTCATACATGAATTGACAAAGTTACAGGCTCATGTACAGTCACGGATACTGATTTTATTTGTCTATGAATACATATGCGAGCACACACGCAAGCACACTCACACTGCAAGCACAGCTGAGAGTGTACTCTGAGGTAGGTAGGATCCAATTTGATTTGACCTTGACAGCAGAGAGCGGTCTGGTGGAAGGGAGGGATGGAGTGTGAGGAATGAAGTGATGGTTTCACTCAGATGCCTGTTGCAGATACTTGTGAGAAATGAGATGACCTTGAATTGACTGAGATGAATGATAGAAGACGCCACAGCAGTGTGACACAGTGACACCTGTACACGTAAAACGAGCATGCATCAAGTGTTGAAGTTAATCTAACCCACGCGTGCACGCAGCGTAATATGGTGCAATGAAGCTACAAATCACACACAGTCTTATTAGATGGCCCTAGATTTACTGATATGCTACATATTGCTACACAATTTTAAAAGGTAATCCTCTTTAAGTTCATCATGAATCTGCTCCAATCACAATAACAGCAGCAGTGATGCAAACACAAAGTGAACACTGCCAAAAACACATTCTGACCTAAAAAGTAAAAATTATTTGGCATTATTTGAGTTACCACAGGGAAAAAAAGTGTTTTCCATCATAATTCATCCTGTCAAGGGAAAAAAAAACACAACAAGAAGCGCTTTAGCCAAGAGATAAATCACCATATAGATCCTTGAAGTTTCATTCATTTAAAGGAAATTTTTTAAAATGTGTTTTATGTTATCAAGTAGCAGACGTGAATTTTTCTGGTCCAAATTAGCAAACAAAAAGGCGTGCTTATCACTGAAGATGTTTATTACAAGCAAATCACAGCTGTGCATTAACAAACAGTTCCCAGCTTCTGTTTGTTCGTCTTGAGCACGCTCTTAAAAACATCAGACAGCTCCCAGATGTGAATGTGTGCAGCACTGAGATCAGCAGATAAGTGGGTAATGTCAATGTGCCGCAAATGCAATCTGCATGTGTTATCTGCAAATGTATCCTGCAATTAAATGGGGAAAATATTCGACTTTATATAGTAAAGCCAGCGACTAAAATTGTAGCGCGTGCCTGATCGTGAGATCACCGTTTTTCTTAGCTTTAACATGTGTCCAGCATCTATGACAGCTATGACAAAATCTGCCCAGCACTGCATTTGCATACTGATCAACCTAATGCTTAGAAGCTGATACTTTTGGCTAGTAAAGGCATGTTTTGGTTGTTCAGTATGACTTATATAGAGCCTCACAAAATTTGAGTCATCGTTTAGCGGGCGACACCAGCTTTGATCTGTACAATAATCGTCCACAACTTGTTGCAGTGAGGCATGCAATATAAAAAGTTAACAAGCAGTAAAATAAAATAAAGTATTGCATGTGGAACCATTTCAATTTACAAAATGGAAGCAGATCAACATCCACTTGTGCAGAAAAAATGGCAAATTTGTTGAGTCTTTCGTCTTTATGGTCAATATTTTGTAATTAAAGAGGCACTTGTTACTAATGGAGCTGCTTGTGTATTTTAAGGTAGAGCCTCCATATCCTGAATGATTTTACATGCAAAGCATCAGGACTTCTCAAGATGCTTCTTGAGAATGAGTGCAGGAAAAAAACGGGTAATTGAGAGGGTAATTCAACCAACAGGGTCCAGGCCTGCCCATAAATGTGTTGCTATTGGCCTGCAAATGCACCGTGCAGTCTTTGCTTGGCTCACGGTTCAACATATTTTTAACAGCCGAGCAGTAATTTTCTTACCTGCTTTTCCCACAGCGTGTCCACCCAATAGCGTGATCTCTCTATTCTGAAAGCATTCTACTCCCACACTTTTTTCTTTGCTTCTCGCCATCGCTCTTGCCCACTGACACGTACATATTTGCTAAATATTGCAGCAAACCTGCCAACTCCTCACATTTACTATCACGAGAAAGAAAAAAGGAAAAAAAAAAACAAAAAAACAAATGAATCAGAGCAGTCACAGGGAATGGTGGGCAATATGATGCAGGAGCTATCGATCAGGCCTTCGTAACCCATTTTCTGCCGTCTTGGTGGTTGAAGGATCAGAGTGTGTGTCAGCGTGTGCATGTGTGGACTGAATTTATCAAGACCGTCTGCGTGTGTGAGAATAGAACTGAAAGAGCGAGAAGAAAAAAAACTGAGCTCAGTTTCTGCATTCTAGGTAACCTGAGAAATATATCAGGTTCCATCAATCATTTCTACAGCGTACCATCATGGGTGAGTTGTATGGACTAGGGATTGTCAGAGAAGGGAGGGGAACCGGGTGGAGTTGTCAGAAGGGGTGGGGGAGGGGGGGTGTCAGAGTGAGTGAGGGACAAAGTAGGAGGGAAAACAAGGAGTGAGGGAAGGGTGGGCCCCCTGCCCTGAACTTGAACTTGGAGCTGGTGGGGTCGGAGAGGGGAGGATGGGGTCAAGCACTCAGAGCGGCTGGAAAAGGAAAAAATCCAGCAGAGTGACATCAATATCTCCCTGCTCAAAGACAGATGGGGGACAAGGGACACGGTGCTATTTAGCAAGCTGTCTTGTGAGGCGATTCCAGCATCTATATTGATGTTTGCTTTAGCGTGGGACCTACGGTGATTCAGGGTTGGCCGCTTTTGTAAAACACAGGCAAGAATAAGCTCCTGAGATATGCTACAGACTCTTTCTGGGTCCTGATGCACAGATTAAGGAACATTACCCAACAGAGATTAGATACACACACACATACACACACACAAAGAGGGAAAAAAAGGAGAGAGAATAATAAAATAAAAAAAAAAACACCTTTGCACTGATTAAGAAAGATAGAAGACATAGAAGGTGGAAAGTTTGTTAAAAGGAGAGTTGAAGGTGATTTTGCAAACAGCTTCAAAATGAAGCACTAACATGCATTTGCAAAACACAAACACAATAACTCAACCCTCACTGACCATCTTACCTTGGTCTGGAGATAGTGGGGGTAGTAGTAGGTGTAGTGGGGGTACATTGGCTGCTGTTCCAAACGTTTTCCCATGTAGCTGGAATCCAGATGAAGGTCCTGGAGGCTGATCACTTCGAGGGGCTGGCCTGGATTCTTTAAACGACTGCTTCCGAGAGTGGGTGATGAAGAGAGAACACTCTCCTCTCGCTGGTGAAGGTGATAAATGCACAGAAGAAGGAATGGACAGAAGAACAGATAGTGCTTGAGATTTCAGTCTGTCTACTTCTGTCTGGGAGCTCAGAGGGAATCTCACAAAACCATTCCTTGCGTGGGTCTGGAAAGAGATTCCGGAGTGGCAGCAGAAAGAGGTTTGGGGAGAAGGAGGTGTAGGGTGAGGAAAAGAAGATATGAAAAGATAGCAGCAATACGGGAAACAATAGAGGGAATTGAAAAGCCTGACTGAGAGGGGGTAAAAGGAGAGGGAAGAAGAAGAGGATGATAAGGAGGAGGAGGGATGAATGGCTGGGTTTCGGTTGCCGGTTCCTTGCACACTCCGCTCTAAAAATTAGACTCACTCTTCTTTGCTGCCCTGAACATGCCCCTCAATTTGCTTTCCAGTGTCTTTCTCTCTCAAGCTCTCTCTCTTCCTGTGTATCCGTTTCCTTGTCTCGTTCTTCCTCCCCCTCTCTCGTGTACCAGACGAGACCCTGATCCCACTGGGAGCTCGGCTGTATCCTGGAGAACACACGCTGTCCTCTTCTCTATCCTTAAAAGACAGTGAAATCAGCGATGAACTCACACATGGATGTGAAGCTGGGGAGAGAAGAGGAGGAGGAGGAAGAGGAGGAGGAGGAGGAGGAGAGAGGGTGGTCTGGAGCTGAAGCTGTGACTGCCTTTTTTCTCACTCTCTCACTCCCTCCCTCTTTTGTTAAGCTCCGGGGATAGATAGGTAGATACCGCTGAAGCCCGGCGTGGAGGATGAGCAAAAAGAAAAAGCCGTGGTAAAAACTCCTCTTGCTGAGGAAGAAGCAGATAGCGCTATCCAGACGTGCACTCACACAGAGGAAAATCCCTTCTGATCCACAAGGTGCCCCCTCCAACTCTCTTCTCTTTTCTTCTCTTCCCCTCTCTTTCTTCTCAAGCTCACTCCCTGACGGCTTGCTTCCCACTGCGCCTGGCAGCCGTCACTGTGTGTGTGTAGTGGTGGCGGCAACAGCAGTGGTGGTGGTGGTGTGTGCGTGCGGTGTGTGTGACTGTGCATGTAACTGAGAGGGGAGTGTGTTTGTGTGGCTGTTGGCGTCTGCTCCACTGTGCGTGCTGAGGCATAGAGGGGCTCGGCTTCAGCGCAGCTATGCTCCTCCCTCGCTCGCTCTCTCCCTCTCTGTGCCTCCGTCTCTCGCCCTCTGTGTTTATGATGGAAGTGTAGAGCGGTGGGAGTGGCTGGTCCTGCCCTCCTCCGAGCCTTTGTGAATGTGTTTGTGCTAAATATGAAAAGAGAAAAAAAAAGAAAGAAGAAGAAAAACAAAGAAATATGGGCTGCTTGACTCGAAAAGTGGAGGTGGGTGGCAGTGTGAGCTGGGGTGAAGAGTGCAAAGAGGATACATAAAGCATATCATTTGGAAACAGAGGACCCCCTACTGGCATCCTACAGGCGCAGCAATGCTTTAACTGAGCAGCAAAATAGTCATATTTTCCATTGCATGTATGTGATTAGTTAAAAAGCCATCCTGTATTAAAACAGCATCTTGTAATGATGACACAACCAGCACAGATATGAATAAATACATACAAGCACATAGTGGCTTAAAACAGTCCGCTGTAAAGTGTGTGCACACGGCAATGCCTCTTTCAAAGGGCCCAACATGGAATGTGTATGTAGATCAGTGGTTGTATGGCACAGTGACCCACTGACACAGTGCTGCCTGTTATGTGATGTAACCAGGTTTAAGTAGTGCTCTTACATAAGCAAAGTGAGCCATGCATGAAAAGGCTGCTCTGCCCTCTGACTACAGCTGTGTGTGTGAGAGAAAGATACAAGGGGTTGGCAGACAATACAAGTTCACTGCAGTGGAAAGAGTGGCACAAGAACAGACTGCATACACGAAAAGTCCTCCAAGATAAGGGCTTCATTTCTTAAGAACAATTAAACTACTTTACAGCCTGTGATGTAAAAACAAATTATTGTGGGATCTTACAGGCATTTGTCAGTATGCCTACACGTCTGTTTTTTTAAACCACTCTTCAGAGGTTTGCGTGAGTTGTGCAAGTGACAAGCAAGTCAACCGACTGCGGTGAGAATCAAGCAAGAACTATAATGCACATCGCATCTTAATATAAATTTCATAAATATGATCTTTCAAATTATGAATAATTCTGTAGTCTGGCAACAGTTTTATGAGTTTAGGCAATTAAATCATCAGAAACTAATAAAAGAAGACATAAAACATATTTGGGCTGATAATTATTTAAGATTTATTTGGAGTGACTGCTGAGCTATTCCCATTGTCACGCTGAGTAAAGATTTTGGCAGCATTGGTAACCTCTGATCTCTCTGCTTCATGTTACCAATCGATTTCTTATATTAGTTTGTTTGAGGAGTTCTACAAGACTCTTGGCCAGTCAAATAAAGAGGAAGTGAATTGTCCTTTGAAATTATTGAATAAATATTGTTGACAAAAACATTCCTCATATTCATGCTCCTTCGTTTGCCTTGTGGTTCACAAAGGTAGACACCCCAGGTGATTTTGAAGAAAATTATGATGGTTTTCAAGACCTTAAGTGCATCGTGACGGTCTTGGGAACTCACTGGAGATGATTGTGTGCTCTGTGGATATAGTTGAGGTCAAAAGTGTGATTGCACATGTGCAAGTGGTCTAAATGGATCTTCCAAGCAGCATTTTCAATATAGCAGCAGTAGCAGAAGATGACCTTGAAGGGACAGTGGCCAAAGTTCAGTCAGATAAGGTTTGTGCTTTGCATGGGTATAGTCATGTAACTTTTTGACCACACTTATAAAGCAGTTAGTGAGACCAGTTGTAACATTCCAAAACATTTCCCAAAACAATTCTGAGTATCTCATAATCCTGTTCATCCCAGAAATAGACTGGCAGAAGACTGCTCTACTTGCTTCTTACCCAATGACAGCATGGGTAGACTACAGCCCCCCTGTGGACCTGAACTGAACCTTGAACTGAGTGCTGCAGAAAGCGGATGAAGGGCTAGAGGGATATTCCTTTTAGTTTGACCACTGACAAAAATTAAATCCAACATTTTTGAGCCAAATTATGATATGATTAGAAAAGATAAAGAAAAAAAGTGCTCCCATGAATGAAACATACACTTTGCCCAACACCCCCCCCCCCCCCCACCCCACCCACCCCCCCCCCCGTGTATAAAACAGG
>VOQJ01013835.1:16666-30849 GCA_015052665.1 Apistogramma diplotaenia | reverse complement strand
GTGTGTGTGTGTGTGTGTGTGTGTGTGTGTAGACAAGCTGTGGATCTGTCTCACATGGACTTTCAGTGACAGGTTTCAGAGGCTTTTCATGATGAAATCATTAAAGTAAAATCAGCAGTGGGGTAAATAAACATTTGCTTATTTTTTTCACTTGATTACTCTCGTCCCTTTGCCACTTAGACTTTAATCTCGGTTGCTGGCAGGTAGAGCAGGCTAGGCCATGCCTTTTGAGGTGCAAGTGTTGTTGCCTCTCCTCCTCTCGTTCCGTCTCTCCCTCCTCATATTATATAAAAAGTGGCAGCAGGCAGAGTGACAGACTGCCCCAAGAGATGACACCTGTCACTGAGGGGAGTGCTGCTAATCTACAAGCCTCATTTTGTTTGAACTCTTTGTCACCTTGCCGTCAAATCCTCATCTTCTCAGTCACTGCCAGCTTCCCTCCCCTCTGCTTTTCTACTTGCTCCGCTTTGCCCAGTTTCTCCACAATATATAGCACCTTCACCACCATACCATACAAAGTAAGCTCCTCTCTGATGAAACATGTTCCTGCTAACCTTTATTTATTAAATGAGTGTCATATACGTTTGTGTTTCTGTGTCATTCAGGATTATTTATATGTAAAGACAAAGTGAATACTTTTAAAATGTTTTTTGTTTGTTTCGGACATGTTTAAAAATGTGTATGAGAAGATGAGGCGTCCTTGTTCAAATGTTTTTATTTCCTGAACAAAGCCCCATTCATTGATATTGAGATTTGTCTAAGTTAAAGTGATCTGAATAGAAATGCAGTCTGGAGTGGCTCGGTCTCGGTGGAGCAGCACACTCCACCCCCTGGCCAAATATCTATATTGTCCACTTCTACAGACTGTGCTTTGTAATTATAATATAATTCATTATGTCTATGCAGCATGTGTCACAAAGGAGGAGTCCTCCCCAAAATCATCCTGCGCTGTTCAAGCTGACCGAACACATTCTTGTTCCCATTTTAAAGCCTGCAGCATGGAAATATCCGCTCAGCCCCCACCAAACAATAGACTTTCCTTCTTTTTTTTTCTTAATTGAGATATCACCAGGAAATCTGACAGTTAACACCAACCCCTATTGCAGAGTGAGCTAAATATATATAGTGACAGAGGATGGTGAAGAAAAGCCCTAAATATGATAAAGAGATGTATAAGTGACAAAGAATGTACTAATACCATATAATACTTATTGTAGTACTAATAAAAATAATTAACAATAACAAAGCAGAAATCATAGTAAACATTTATGTTAATGTTGAGTTTTGGCCCTTAATATAATTTAGATCAGCACAAAGAAAGGAGGAAAAAAACAGACACACAATACAATCCAAGTTTTAGCAGAAGCATGCCAACTTCTTTAAATGCTTCCATTAAGTGGAATTATCTTTTCCAGACACATTTTGTATGAATGCATCCAAAAATCCCTATTTCATTTGGATTGCATGGGTTTTAATTTAATCCTTTTCCTTATTAAAAAAAAATAAGATGCAGCATCTTTAACAATAGTAAGGCCTGTCTGCATCCAACACAATGGCTAAGGTTAAATTGAGGGTTGTGTATACCCTTTGCTGTATTAGAAGCATTCATATTCAAATAAAAGCAGACTGAAGGCACTGATTCATACAGCATCGCAATGTGAAATCTCACTGTTGCACTCACAAACCAAAAATGCAATGCAGTTATAGTTTCTGATGTTAAAAAAACAATCTTTGTAAATGTTTCATTTCACTACTGCTTATTTGTTTAAGTATAATCTACAATTGGTTTCTATCTAGTTCATATATTTCTTAGTCATAGTACTAATGTATATAATTCTATACAACTACCATAAATGAAGTGTTGCTTAAGTTATTATTTTCATTTTTGTAATTTTTTTGTGTTTCCTGAATGTTGAGGAAGTAAATAAGTGGAAAAGGTTGAGCCTCTTTTTAAGCCACTGCTTCATCATCAACAAGTTTGTTTCTGCAACAAGGGGTTGCAGATATCTTACGAATTAATAAGTATTGTTTTGTTTACCTAACTGTACACATGTTAGCCAGCCAAAATGTGCAATTAAGGTCTTAAATTCTATTTAACTTGTATTTATTCTAGTAATTTCCAAACATAATTTAATAGAAATTTAGGAATCAGTCGACATTAATCACGATTAACAAATATACAGTCCACAACTATTTACTGTGATAACTCGGGTGTGTTTTTGGCCTGTTTAAACCACTGTTTGCTTATCAATGAACAAAACATAAATGAGGATCAAACATTTGTTTCACTCCTGTGTTTTACATCTTTTTTTTCTCTTTTTTTTTGTTAAAATGGGAAAATAAGGGTTTTAAAGAAAAGCACTCAAGAGTTTCCTGAGCATAGCTGACAAAAACCTGGTTGTCACATGCAGTGTATACCAATGCCTGTGACTCTAATGGACATCATACATTCAGCTGTAGTAGTTTCACTGGGCAGTGCAGACAGCAGGATTTGGAATAAACCTTTGCAAGCATCTTCCTATCCTATGGAATGCTGCTGCATCAGAAAATGAAATACAATGTAATTTATGTTATTTGGTGTCAACCATAAGCTTATTGTCAAGTTGTGAAATCGACATTGTGTTTGAAATTTAGCTTAGCGTCATGCTATGCTAGCAGATTTGAGTAATGGTGACAAATACTTATTTCCTTATTTATTTACATCAAGGCCAATAGCCTAATTACCAGAACACAACATCAGATCAGAAACAAAAAGTATCTCGATTAGACTAAACCATTCTCATTCTCATTATAAACTCCTGTTTATTACAAAGTGATTTAGCACATACTGTATCTGAAGAAAGCGATGTAGATGTAAACTAGTCTTTTCAACATTTTCTCTTGAGACATATATAAACTATACCAAACAAAATTAAAAAAGACAAAAATACAGAACAAATGTTTTGCTGAACATTTGTAAGCCTGAATACTACTTAATCAAGTCATATGTTTCTTTCCCGCTACCATTGTTTTAGCATGAAAAGTAATTTAAAAAAGAATTAACACAGTTATTTCATGAGCTTAGGTTAAAACATCACATATTTTTTATTACATTGTCAAATATAATACAACTTGCCATTAACAACTGGTAAAGTAGCCGTGCTTTTGTCTAGTCCATAAGTGAATCATGATTGCAAAACAGCTGAAGGGCACTGCAATATATCTCCCCATTTTCGCTGATTACCTTCAGATCTAATAAGGTTCTAATTACTGACAGCACAAATACATTTATTGACCAACTAATTAGAAATTAGTGCCTCACAATTGTTCTTGACTATATTCTCACAAACTTGTGTACAGAAGCCAAAGCCAGTACTTTTTTTTAATGCTTTCATAATTTGCCTCTTACTTCTGTACAGAAATAATTGCACATGCAGACTCTTACCAAATCATTTCAGTTCTCAGGTTTTACTGAGCGATGCATTGTCTTTCCCATCCCCCTGTCTGTGAGCAAACTCACATGACAGTCATGAAACAAATAATTTCACTGGCTATATTCAGAGCATGCCTAAGAAGAGAACAACAGCTTGTCTTGGGAGTCAAGAACTAGCTACAATGTCTTCTGCAATGGGATGGCCAGCACAAATGGGCTGGCGCACCTATCCAATTAACACTCTGCCTACCAATCCCTGTCAGGTCACACGCTGACTCCCATGGCATGCTCTACCTGTCTCTGCTGCTCTCAACACATGCCCAGCTCCAATATAGAATTAACGCCACTTTTCACCTGGTCACGCTGACATGCCATAGATTAGACTGGTGCAGCATGGAGATATGCTAGGCGCTCCAAATGAGGAGACCTGGGGTTAAGATTTCAAATGCAGTGGGGCTATTGTTTTGCCACTTCTTTAATATTAATTAAACTCTGAGGTGAAAATGTTCTTTACCAAAGTACTGCTTAATTCCTCTACAAGTGAGCACCTGATAAGAGATTTTATTTTATGATCATTTGGTTGTTAAAACTAAGACCTTAATAAAACCAAAAGGCAACTGGGACTAAATGCTTCCTCGGTATTGGAACACAATTCTGCAAAGTTTGATTGATTTTATATTTTTATTTTGATACTGCCCTACTCGCTAAAAAATAAATAGGAACAAAATTTAAAAACATAATCTACTCTAAACATAGAATATATATGATTAGTATATTGCAGTATATCTACAATATTCCTCAGAGATATTTACAGCAAATCATAGTGAATGTCTGCACATTTCTATATGTGCATTTATTTATATAAATAAATACTCTACAAAAAAAGTAGAGTTCAAGAGGGTGAGTTTCTTGGCCTTGTGCCATTTCCAGATGAAATTACACGACACCGGTATTGGAGCATTGGCAGAAAATAGAAATTAAATTTAGTTAAGCACTAACAGATGCAGCCAACATTTCTAAGGGCAAAACAAAAGTACAAAAAGAAGAGTGGACTTCAGGCAGTAGTAAGGGCACTCATGGTCTACTTACTGTTTGTGTCTTGTCTGCTACTTTCTAAGCTTCTTATTCTTATCTTAGTAACTACTACACCACAAGATCTTATCGCTCTCCAAAAGTAGCCTCTCTTTAAGTAGTATTGCTGTCTGCACGGGATGACTACACCCTCTTGCTTTGTCTTGTGCGTGTTATTGAGAGTGTCTCCTCGAGTTGGATTGTTGGGAGGGGTTCCTAAATATAGAAGGAAAAGGACTCAGCAGAAAAGATGAAGACTGAGTTGTTGAAGACGGGGTGGTGACACGCTGCTCATTTGAATCAGCCTGTAGTTTTAAGGACACCAGTGCAACTTACTCTTTAGGCTTTTGTTTTATTGCCTCTGCCTTTTGGTAGCATTTTCAGGCGTGCTTGAGTGTCATTCTGTCTGTAAACATGTTAACTCAAAATGTTTTGAATGAATTCTGATAAAACTTTGTAGGGGTGCAGAGTGTATAGTTAACGATCTATTAAAATTTGGATTACACCCACCAAGGCCTTCTTGGGCAACTTAATGATTTATTGGTCTAAAAATAACAAAAAGCCTTATAACTTAGAAACTACGATTCTTACAAGTGTGATGTGTAGTGACAACATTTAGAAAGTATTGATCTAATAATAATAATAATAATAATAATAATATAGAGCTATTTAAAACTGTTTCTTTCTCCCATTGACACCAATAGGCATGTTATGGATGACATATGGGGATCCTACTGTACATATTGCATTACTTTGTTCCTCTGAACTCTTCTTCAAGGTCAAATAAGCTCAAACTTTCATAAAATGTCTTTTATCTATGAAATTATTGTTAAAATTCTACTGCCGTTGCCTTTCTATTGACACCATTTAGGAAATTATACTGGTATTTGGGGATTCTAAATATCACATCATAGTTTGCATCCAAATATCATGGGTAACATTTGACCTCAAATCTCACGTTTACCTTTCACATTTCTTACAAGTTGACCCCAAAATGCGTTGTTAAGGAGAGTCTTGTCACAAGAAAGAGAATGAGATGCCTAGTTACTTAGAAATATACTGTAGTATAATATTTTTATTATGACATTATATACATTGCAGTAACAGGTTATAATCATATCTAAATATTTGTGTACTTTTTTACTGCACTACGAACTTTTTAAAGTATGTTTAAAAGTAAAAAAAACAGCAACAAAATGAATAGATAGACAATACAATACTATTTACCCTTAAATGTCAATACTGCTCATACCACCTTAGCCAAGGTTTGCCCTCTCTGGGTGCTTTTTGTTTAACCATCTAATAAACATCTTACTATTTTGAACTCTTTTTGAAAGTGTATCCTTGGCCAAAATGGGCAACTTTAACCTGTTTCCTTTTTGATGGCTGGAATAATTAGAGCTCCCAGAAAAAAGCTGTGCAACCACAACAAGCATGACCCTCTTGCTGTGACTTTCTGACGTCAAGCTTTTCTGAAATTCTAGTGAAAGCGATATCTCGAGAATAATGTCACCTAGGATGTTCAAATTCACACCTTACATGCATCTACTGAAAATCTTGGACATCTTGGAAAATCTCAGCATCCTTGAGCTAAAGGTCAAAGTCAGAGGCCAAGTTTTCTGAAGATCTTGTTAATATGATAACTCAAGAACGATGTAACCTTTGGAGAATGGCATGTTTGTGAGACGGATAACATTCAAATCAGCTAAAACATCTGCCGGTGGCGGAGTTTGTTATGCATGGTAACGCTTGTTCTTTGTGGGTTCATGACTAGACTGCATCACTGCATGTTGGTCATTTTGTTCCAGTGTAAAAATTATATTTCCTCAAGTAGGTTTAAATAAACTTAGCATATAAAGGGAGGAAAATTAATGTTTGGTTGATTATTTATTTGTTGTAACAATGCGACTTGTCAATAACTCTTGGAAAGCCTGTTAATTTCCCCTTAAATGGTTAAATTTGTAAGGAAAACGCATTTGTGGGTTGAGCAGCAAAGTTGAGTATGTGGGTTACACCCATTAAAAACTTACCACATCTTCTCTGCCAATACCAAACAGCTTATTCTGCTGTTGACTCTTGTTTTGAGCTTCAGGTGCTGACAATAATGCTTGTTATAATTGGAGGCAATCTCAGTGCAGAGAGATACTGATATGAGACTCTGTAACCAGTTGCAATCCCGTACCTCCAAAGTCTGCGACTGAACAGTATCTTCCAGGATGACCACGATGCCATCCCATTGTAGTGTGCGACCAGCATGAGGAGCAGGTGCTGTGTATGGTTCTTCCATATGATACTGAGGCCCCTCTGAATAAATTGTTTAATTGCCAATATGTCTTGTTTCTTCAGACTTCAATTATCCAGTCTAATAAATGATATCAAAGAAGAGTCAATGGCAGAATAAGCTGTTTGGCATTTGCAGAGAAGATTTAGCAAGTTTATTTATTTATTTTTTTTGGTGTGGGGGGGGGGGGTACAACCCACATACTCAACTTTGCTGCTCAACCCACAAAAGCATGTTCCTTAGAAAGGTGGCACCATTTAAGGGAAAATAAAAAAAGGCTTTTCAATAGCATAAGATTTATTGCAAAGTTGTTAAGACAATGTAATATCAGACCAAACATGAGTTTTCTTACATTTTGTGCTAAATTTAAATTATAATACAAAGGCAGAATATTACCTGTCTGAAGTACTGAATATGTTAAAACCATCGATGCAAGATTTTCAGTATTTCAGTTAAAAATAAAATTTAACTTTTTGTATACAATATAAATAAATAAATATGAAACAGAAACATTTGTATCTTTATGCTTTATTTGCCAGTGAGTACAAAACACTGCTGACACATTCTAAACTATTAGCATTTCCAAAGGCAAACCTAGTTTTATGCAGGGAGTTTGATTTATACAAATGATCAGATTTTCTGTATTTCAAATTAATCTTAAAAGACAAATGTTAACCACAGTTTTTAACCCCTTCAGTCATCTTGGACACAATCATGTACATCACTTTCTATAGTTCTTTGCTGTACTGTAATGTTCATTTTCTGACATCTCCTACCTAAAACTATTATGTTTTTTTTTTCTGAGATAACCTATTTTGGTTACGTGATGCAATCAACAAGTTCAGAGATTTGGTAAATTTGGCTACAAACCCCACTGAAGTAGTAAATTTGTGCATTGATATAGCATTCCCAGCATTCCTGCCAAGCTTGGAACTCTCCCTGGAAAGTTCCTTTTAGAAAGTGTATCAAACACCATCTGCAAAATGTGTGGGATTGACTCTCCTCTGTCAAAAAGAGCAACCCTTCAACTTGAATTTCATTCTGGGGAAGAGGAATACATTGCAGGAGGCGGCTTGAGGTCATAAGCTCAGGTACAGATAAAATGCTAAGATATTTTGCACTGCATTGCTGCACATTCTTTGTTTTTCACATGTTATTAAACATCATAAAATGACACACACAACACTTAAAATTTCTACACATGGCAAATGAAATGTCCTGCATTTACAAACCTATGATATCCTTTTGCAGGGAGCTAAGCAGGCATTTAGGGTGAGTGGGAAGCCACTGCACTGCAGAGTAGGTCTTGTTCTTTCACAGGCACCCCAGGGGATGTTAAAGTAGGACTTGACAGACTAGGGGACAAATTTACAGCGCACAACCCAAATGAATGACAGCAAATGGGCTTTCTCCTACCTCAGCTCCTGACCTGACATAACCTTTTAGTGTTGTAGACTGTCAGCTCTTCCACCACAAAAACTGCTGTTTGGGTTAGTAGCTAAAGCCCCAATTGACATCACCAATGATGATCCTTGACATGAAAATCAATTATGGCTTGTTGACTGAGATCATCCCAGACATTGGTACAGGTTCTGATCTTGATTGCACCCCCACTACACAGAATCCGGACTTACTGTACAAAAGTTTCCACAGGTGTCTCTTGCACAACCATCCCCACATCATCTTGTTGTGGCTATCACACACAGCAGTAAAAATTGCAAACTTGTTGGATCACAACTGGTACACACAAATTTCATTACTGTATCTTGTCCTGTTCTTGTTACATTGTGTCACCATGGCCACATGTTACCACATTGATACATACAAAGACAGACATACTAGCAAGTTGAAAACATTACCAAAAATTCCAGAACTCATAAATTGAGACGCTACAAATAGCAAATGAAAAAGAGCAAAAAGTCTCTTAACAGGCTTTATGAGCTGTGACTTACAAAAGTAGCGACCTACAGTAGCTTACAGTAATTTTGAAGATGCCATAGTTAAAATTGGATTTTTTTTAACTTGTGAATAAATGTGCCGATATCTTTAATGTAAACCATTAAAGGTGTCATCTGACACCCGGAACCTTTGTCAGCAACCAGATACATGGTTGATTTTAGTTTTGTGAGTTGCCAGATTCTCCGTTTTTTGATGTGCGATGTCACCTTGCAGGGATAACTGAACTTTTGTCTGTTTTGTCTTTTCATTAATTATGCCAGTATTTGCTGAGTGGATGTGAATTGCTTTCACAAGTTAAAAGCATTTTAATATGTTCATAACATTTCCACCAGTCACAAGTTAATTTGTCACCTCATGTTATGTTCGCTTCTTTAAAAATGTTGCACAAAGCTTTCAACAGTTTACTGTATGATGGAATATATCTGTGTTGTTTGCTGAGTAAAATACTGTAGCACTAAATTGATTCACTTAAGCCTTTGAACAGTTGACTGCAGGTAAATAATAACAAATTTTACATGTAAATCAACCAGTTAAATAAAGAACAGTATACACTTTAACCACTGCACATTCATCAATGTGTGTTGTAAATACTAGCAAGCAAAAATGGGTAATGGGACTGCATGACCACTGATGATTACAGATGTTACAGCAACCTTTTGCTAATCCACTTGCGACACCAATCTTTGAAGATAAAGGAAAGGAAAGATATGAGCAAGTAACAGCCTGTGAGTTCAATTTTTAACTTTGAATTTTGGTGTCATTTGTGTCAATAATTATTATATTTTCATGTCATCAAGTTCCATGAAATGAACAAAATCAATAATGATCTTAACTGATCTTAAATAAAATTTGATGTTTAGATTTAGCTCTTGTCTGGAAGTATTTGGCAACACTAATACACTATTACAAATATCATGTTTCTGCATTACAAAGCACACTTTATTGTCAAAAGTATTCACTCGCCCATCTAAATTATTGAATTCAGGTGTTCCAATCATTCCCATGACCACAGCTGTATAAAGTCAAGCCCCTGGAAATGCAGACTGCTTTCACAAACATTTGTAAGAGAATGCTCAGGATCTCTGTGAATTCCAGCATGGTGCCATGATGGGATGCCACAACAAGTACAGTCATTAAATTTTAAAGTGCTATTAAATGTTTCACTGTCAACTGCCAGTAGTATTAGAATAAAGAGGAAGCGATGGGAATGACAATAATCCAGCCACAAAGTAGCAGGCCACATAAAATTATAGAGTGTGGTCAGTAGATGGTGAGGCACAGAATGTAATATTCTGCAGTCAATTGCCACAGGGCTCCAAGATTCACGTAGCCTTCTGAGAGCTTCGTGAATAGGTTTTGATGGCCAAGCAGCTGCATTCAAGCCTTACGTCGCCAAGCGCAGTGCAACACATCGGATGCAGTGGTGTAAAGCACACCGCCACTGAACTGAAGCAGTGCAGACATGTCTGCAGTGACAAATCATGCTTCCTCCATCTCTGATGGACAAATCTGGGTTTGGTGGCCAGGAGAACAGTACTTGTCTGTGCCAAGTGTAAAGCTTGGTGGGGGGGGTGTATGACGCAACATTGTTTTTCAGTGGTTGGGCTCAGCCCTTAGTTCCAATGAAAGGAACACTTAGCACTTCAGCATACCAAGACATTTTGGACAATTTCATGCTCCCAACTTTGTGGGAACAGTTTAGGGATGGTCACTTCTCTTTCCAGCATGACTGCACACCAGTGCACAGAGCAAGAGCAATTTGAGCAATGAATGGCTGAGCGAGTTTGATATAGAAGAACTTGACTGGCTTGCACAGAGTCCTGACCTCAGTCCTGACCTCAACCCAAGAGAACACCTTTGGGATGAATAGAAGAGAGACTGAGAGCCAGGGGTTTTCATCCATTATCAGTGTCTGACATCACAAATGCATTTCTGGAAGAATGGTCAAAATTTCCCATAAACGTACTTCCAAATTTTGTGGAATTCTTTCCCAGAAGTGTTGAAGCTGTTATAGCTGCAAAGAGTGAGCCAACATAATATTAAACTCTATAGATTAAGAAAGGGAGGTCACTTTAGTTCATATGCATGTGAAGGCACATGAGTGAATGCTTTTGGCAATATAGTGTATACAGGTACCCTACTGTATGTAACAGTGACCACTTTTCAGTGTCTAGAGAGTGGCTTTAGTAATTCAGAGGTCAATGGCAAAGATTTGGCATACAATTCCTACCACTGGCTGCAGCTGGATCACCAGTTTCCTGCAGTTCTGTTTTAAATGCTCAGTGCTTTGCTGGCAGTTGTGGAAAAATTTGTGTCTCTGCATTTTGCTCTTCAATTTTTTTGCTTTGAAATACTTTTGCTCATACATACTGTAGTTCTTTACATCCATTGCATAGGAAAATTGACAGGATGTTCCAGACATCCTTCTCCCCAGAAACACTTTCCAGTTCCTCCTGGGGGATCCCAAGGCTTTCCCAAGCTAGGTGAGATACATAATTTCGCCAATGGGCCATGGGTCTGCAGTGGGGTCCAGATGCCCTAACCACCTAAACTGGCTCCTTTTGAAATGGCAGAGAATCTACTCTAAGAGCCCTCTGGATGTTCAAGATCATTACCCTGCCTCTATGCTGAGCCAGCCACTCTATAAAAGAGTATTTTTATGGGCATTTGCAGTCTTTCAGTTGTTACTCAGATCATACAGTGCATTACTTTTGATGCTGCATTAATCCACTTATACAACTATACCTTTTCATTATTCATGAATAAGATCCCAAGGTACTTGGACTCCCTCACTTGGGGCAGCCTTTCTCCTCAAGCCTCAAAAAGATGGAGCATTTATTCCACTGAACTATGGCCTCAGATTTGGAGGTGCTGACTCTCATCCTAGCTGTTTCACACTGGGCTGCAAACCACTTTATTGCATGCATTAAATAAAGTGACCCACAAAAAGACAAGGATACTATCCTGAGGTTCACAAAATGGACATCCTCTTTATCCTAGCTATATCTTGAGATCCTGTCCATTAAAATCACAACCAGAACTAGAGACGAGGGGTATCCCTGGCAGAATCCAACACCCTGACGAACCTTGAAAACTTATTCTGTCACAGTCCACCTGACAGGTGCCCCCTTGTGACCCAGTTATAAGCCTTCTCCAAGTTCACAAAAACCATGCAGGCTACACATGCCAGTCTCCTTTAAAAACAGTAGGAGCCACCACCCTTGAAGTAAATGTTCCACTTTGAGGAACTGTAATGGTGAGGTCTGGGAAAAGCAAATGCAATGCTTGCAAATGTACTCTAGGTTTTTATTACTACTGTCTAAGCTCTTCTGACTGTTCAGTGCTCGGCTGGAAAAATCTCCCGTTGCTCCTGAAATACGGACATGAAGAGAGACAATTTTTTGTGGTATGACTGCCTGTACTGTGTGTTAAGCTTCAGTTGTTTTAGTACAGTCCCTGTCCAGTTATAGTGAGAGCTTAGTTCACATTGCCAGGAATAAGTCAAACTCTTTCCTGGTGGATGTTAGTCTCTGCCAGAGTTGCCATTTGTCAAAGAGTCTGTTCATAACTTTGATGTACAGAATTTCTAAGCACAGCCAATGGTGGGTGTTGGATTCAGTGGACTCGGGATTGCATCTGTGTTTTTTGCAGATGATGTGGTTCTGTGAGGCATTAACCTCCAGATTTCAGTAGACTGGTTTACAGCCGAGTGTGCTGGGCTGAGAATAAGCACCTCTAAATCTGAGGCCATGGTTCTCTGCTGGAAAATGGTGGAGTATCAGGGATGAATTTTTGTTGCAAGTGGAGGAATTCAAGTATCTCAAGATCTTGTGCACAAGTGAGGGGAGAGTGGCGCAGGAGATTGATAGACGGAATGGTGCGGTATGTACTGGTCTGTTCTGGTGAAGAGAGAGTTGAGCATAATTTTCAGCTTGATCTTTACCCTTACCCTCACCTGTGGTCAAGACCTGTGAATAGTGACTGAAAGAATGAGACTTCTTCAAAGAACGGAGCCAGCTAAATTGGGCCTTTCAACAGAATGGCTTTTGGGTGCAACCTAAGGCCTGGTTTAGACTTCTGCATCAGGTTTTGCAGAGCCTATACACCTTGGGTGCTCAGAAAGAGTAAAAAAGTGCTATTTAAGAACTAGTCCAGTTACCATTTACCATACGGAAATCTGAACCCTATGTAGTAATTAGGCCTGCATTGACCTGCCATGCAGTTGCATTTCTCGAGAGGTGCACATCAGGTTATGTTGTACGTTAGCGCAAAGAGCATTTCCAGTTACGTATGTACTGTACATAGACCCTGCAAAGACCTGATGCAGAAGCATAATTCAGGCCTGAAGTAGGTGTTTTCATGGCCTACAGGGAAGAGGCCGTGGGACAGACACTGGACATGATTACTTTGTTGAACTGCCTGGTGTTTATTGTATGTTTAGTTCAGTTATTTTTCAGTTATTTGGGTTTAAATGACCCCATTTCCTTTCATCTTATAAATCCAACAAAAATAAAGTTTACTTGAAATTACTGAAAATAAGTTATACCAGATTCAAAGAATGATGAGTAAACGATTATGTAATAACGTGGATTATAATTTGGAGAAATGCTGCAAGTTGTATCAAATAAAATAATACTAATAATAAATATTAAATTAACAAACTGTAATTACATATTCATTATGTACTTAAACAAGTAGTCATGTTTAGCACTGTACTGCATAATACAGTCTAGAGCAGTCGAGAGCATTGGGTAGACAAGTCTTAAGTCGAAGCAAATATGTATGTATCACTCATAAGAAGCTATAATAGGCAGTTTTTAAAAAGCTTGTCTAAGAAACTGATAAGAAACTAATTTCAAATTTTTATGACAGGTGCCAAAATGCACTTTGAATCTCCTTGAAGAAAGAACGTTAACCAGAACAGAATCAAAAGTGGCTACATGCAACACCAAACTAATACAAAAAAGAAACAATTCCACCAAAGGCATACATGCAGTCTTTCTAAGTATGTGAGTGGATTCTGTGATCATTACATTCAAAGCTGGATAAATGGGTTAGATTTGATTTTGCAGCCACAGACAGCATTTAGCTGAATGGATATTAGTAACTGAATCAGGACACCCTGTAAATGATTCTGCTGCCAGATCCTACTGCCAGGACATTTACTGTGGGGAAACTCACAACATGTTGGTTGCAAAGATCATTTTTACACAACCCACTCACCAGACAGGCCGCTGATATTGGATGATTTCTAGGAAACCCAGATTACACTTGTGACAACATTTTTGAGCATTTTCTGCCAACATTTTCCACTTGATTATTCCTACAACATCTGCTCATGACAAGTACAGTATGGTTAAGGTTTGGTTAGGTTTAGACTTGGTTTAAGCTATGGAGAGGAAGAGCTCAAAAAATAACTGCATGGATACTGTTAGTCAGTTAAAACACATGGTAGAGGTT
>VOQJ01013834.1:23710-38731 GCA_015052665.1 Apistogramma diplotaenia | reverse complement strand
TTGTCCACGGCGCCATGTCGAGCTTTTATTGGCCGAATGTCGGTGAAATGGAAGTGCAGAGCGACTCGGTGTATAGATTGGCCCGAGGGAGACAGGTCTGAGCCATGAAGAAGTGAAAGAGATGTAGTGTGGCTATTGCACACTTTAATGAATCAACCTATGGAGAAACTGTCCCCCTTCGTTGCACTCATAGGAATGGATTAAGATTCATTTTTGCTAAAGTAGCATTAATAAAAAATGGTTATTGAAATACAAGGGCAGTAAGATATTGTTAGGGAAAGAATGCAGCATATAGAATGAGCTTGTAGTCCTGAGATATAGGAACAAAACTTTGATGCTGCAATAGCTTCATGCCTGCCTCCAGCCAGCGTATACCCCCTCTCAAGTGAGAAAACATGGAGGCAAGGGAGTGAGAAGAGACCGGGGGAGAAAAGCTTTGAAGATTACAAAGCTGCCATCAAGTCTGGTGTTTGGTACCCCATCCGCACCCTGGAAAAAGACGTTCCCTTTTTTCCAGTAATCTGTGCAACTTCCTTTTTTTTTTTGTCGTCCCTCGTTACCTCCTGCTCTTTTACTCAATACCAGGAAAACACAGGAGATATTAGCAGGGTGGCTGTGTTTTCTTGAATCTCTTGTTTCCTTTTTTATTCCCATTAGCCTGAAGTTGTCACAAACTACCTGGCATCAACATAACTGCTTGGTACCCAGAGACGTAGGAATAAAGGCAGAAAAGTGATAGGACAATGAGTGACAGGTGATAAGGTGCACAGGGATTCGATGAGAAAGCGGGGGGAAAAAAAACAAAATAGTGGATTTGAAACGGGGACTTGAGTGGGAAACAGTTTAACCGTAATCAAGGAGGGCAAGCCCCAGTGGAGGACGCACACTCTCTGAAGAAACCGATGAACATTTTCAGGAAAACAACTCACTTAGATAAAGATTCTTCTAAAAACAATGGCCAAAGGAGGAGAGTGAGAGCAAAAAAAAACAAAACAACAAGGCAATGCAAGACACTTCATATTCAACTGGCAAAATCCATGTTGCAACCTCAGTGCAACAGTTCTGAAGCTCTCCTCAAACGCTGAACTGGTGACAGTACGATTGCAAGAAACTTCAAACTACACCTGAGCCACACCTCCACCCCCCCAGACACCACACCAAGGTCAATGCCCTGGTGGGAAACAGTCACTGTTCACATCAGCGAAGCATACTGCCATCACAGTGCCTCTTGTCACATTGGTCTCTGTGTCCCTCTTGCTCTGACACAGACACTCTCTTCCTTTTGTTGTCTGAGTGTTCCACTGAATTTATTAACACTCAGCCACACAACAGCTTTGCAGAAGCACAGAGTGGCTCATTTGTAAGTTTTACTTTTCTCTACATAACCAGCTACCTGCATCCACAACAGTGATGCGGTCACATTTGCCTTCAAGTCATTTAAAATGATAAATTGCAGCTACAACTGTGGTCAGAAATTTGCAAACACTAGTTATGGGCATGAATGTCATGCTAATTTGTGGCTTTTAATGATTTCTTTGAACTGTTCTTCTCCCAGGGTGGAATGATTGTACAGCATACATCTTTAATGACTTAAAAAATAAGAATTGGGTGCACAAGCTTTAATGTAAATGTGATTTTCTCTAAAGTATATGTTCTTTCTTAGATCTTCACTGACTTCCTTGGACTTTCCCACTATTCTGAGTATTCAGTGAGTTCTGCCAAACAAATCCTGTTTATGCTGACAAAAATAAAAGCTGAAATCAGTTGTGATCATGAACAAGAAGTTAAAAAGCCTTGGCCTTGTGAAGTTAAAAAATATTAATATATTAGAGTGATGTATATATTAACCTGTGTTCTTCCTGGTTTACCAAGTTAAAATATCTGATATGGAAATGGTATTTATGCTCAGTTTCAGTGTAAATAATGGCTAAATTACATTCATCCCAGTTTGTTATCCTTTGTGACGTTCTGTTGTATCTTTCCGTTCTTTCATTGGTAAAGGCAAAGAGCTGCTCTGTCTGACCCTGACATCTTATCTCTTCTTCCACCTCCACTGTCACAAAGCACTTTCTCCTTAAATGGAATAATTGGCTTTCTCTCTGTATTGTACAGACTTTACCTTACACTTTTAAGTGCCCTACAATAACTATTGTAGCGAATTAACACAATAAAAAAAAAAAGGATTTCATTGAATTGAACCGAATTGAATTTAATTGCTGCAGCTAATGTTCAACACCGTCACACTGTCGCGGTTTTCTGGGACGCTGAGAAGTGTCATTGATAACACCTTTTCCTTAGCGACGAGCCAAAATGCGTGCTGTGGAAAAGGAGGAAGCATAATGCTGGAATAAAGGCTCCTTTCTTTTTAAAAAACAAAACACAGTTTCATTCCAAAAATTGAAAAAGAAAAAAAAAAAGTGAAGTGCAAAGATGAGAAAAACTCTCTCAAGATATATATAATTTTATCTATACAGTCACTTTTAAAGTGACTGTAACACCATAAATGCTAAGGAGAGACTGTCTGACCCTCATCTTCACTTTTGCTTGCCCCTAGTGTGGTTTTGGGCTCTTTACTCTAAGATTTGTATGAACCAGTGTTTGGAGAATACTGTACAAGATACATTTGTCCCAAAAGATGCGTTTACCTGTGCAAAATTCTATTTGAATAAATCGAGCCTTTAGTAAATTTGCCATGTCCCAGGAGTCTGCTTTTAGGCTTCACATCATTAAATGTAACAAGCGTGTAGGATCCCATTCACCTGAGCAATGAGGTTATGTTTCTAAACCTACATGAAAGTTTAAAATGTTCAAGGAAAGCAACACAGTTTCATTCCAAAACGCAGCACTCCAGAGATCCAGCAGTCGACTGTAAATTAAACACATCTCCCCTGTGGTAGGTAAGCGTGTGTGTGTTGGCTGGCAGGCTGGTTAAGACATTGGCCATTACTGGGGTTTCTGGTCACGCTATTCTGCCTGCCATTATTACACAAGCCATCACTCAGGCCAGCTGTGTACATTATTCATGCCCCCGGAGGAGTCTGTCAGAGGCTGTGACTGCAGGTGCTGCGACAGAGCTCTCAATCATAGGCACTCCGCCGTCTGTTCACCTGACCCCACCGTGACACGGCAACCCATGGTCGAGCTCGGTTCAGCGGTGGAATCGGGCTCAGAGCCGGGAGTAATTGACCTGCCTTCCAGTTTACCTTATTCTAAACAGAAAATAATCTGAGACCTACCTTTGTTGCTTCAGATTGAATTCGGTGGGTCTAACACCCCACCACCCACCACCACCAGCAACGGCCAGTGCCACACATATCTGCTCATGCCTGTCAACTTCAGCACACTGCTGGGTAAAAGATAGCTCGGGGAATTTTATTAACTTGTTTGTTCAATTTCACAGAGCCACATAACTCCTGCTGCCTTCGCACGCACCAACACAGAACGTCTCAAAATGGCGAGCCAGGATGCGTTTTTTTCCACTCTCCCGCTCAGCTGCCTCCCGTCATCCTTCATGGCAACGAGTAAAAATTCTACTGGCACATCCTTCCACTGGCAAAGTGAAAAGTGGCCCGCGAAGCTACAGTATTTACCTAATTTCACTGCATTTGATAGATACGTGTGATCTTTCACTGCCGCCTCGGTGCCCCGCATCCACGGCTCAATCAGACATTAGAGGGAGTCAAGCTGAGCCGTCATCCGCCAAATGTGGTGTTACTTATGACTCTGTCTTTTTGATAATGTGAGTAAGGTCTGCCACATCTGAGCCATTCGTCCACAGCGTGATGCCACTCAGATACTTGACACCACCTTACAGGGTGGAAAATCTGCTTCAGAGAAATCTGCACATATATATAAATATATATCTTAAATGTAATTATCATTTTATGCCAATCATACTTTCAGTGCACTTTCGGTAAGAGGGCACTAAGCTATCTTAATGCTTTTTAAATAGATAATCTGCATAGAGAAGCTTACCTTGGCTTGCTGAATATTAGAGCTACCTTGTGTGTGACTGCACCTCAAATAATCAAGCACAGCGTGAATTACTTTTGTGTACAAGTGGGATTCAAATGCGGTGCTAATGAATGGTGAGAGTGTCCTGGAACTGAAGGAGTAAAAAATGTTCTGTCAGTTTGAGGAGAAAAACCCGGGCAAATTAATTAGTGATGAAAAATGTGTCTCTTCCAGCTGATACTCAGCTTTTTGCAGAACCTTGAGGTGTTTTTTTTAGAATCCTGCATGATATATACATACATTCAGATACTGCTGATTAAATTTTCCCATTCCTGCCAATCACTGCCAGTGTGAATCAGACAAGCACTTTTACATATAAATACATTCAAATCGAGGCTTTTCTGAATGACATGAAATATTTACTTTCATATATCTTATACGTTTGGGGTGGCTGGGTCAGGAGGTAAAGCAGGTCCTGTACTAATTTGGAAGGTTGGTGGTTCGATCCCTGGTTGGTCGTTTGCATGTCAAAGTATTCTTGGGCAAGATACTGAACGCAGAGTTGCTCCTGATGTGCTCATCGGGGTCTGAAAGTTAGATAGACACAGAAAATAAGTGCTTGTTTGTGAATGAGACATGCTGTAAAAAGTGCTCGAGTAGATAAGAACCAATCCATTTACTATGAGGTAAGAAAACTGTCAATAACAATGTATGCGTAGGAGTCTAAATTTGTAATTGTAAGTCAATAAACACAAGCATAAATTTAAGATTAGTATTTGTTCTGTTTTCAGGAGGTTTTATTTTTGTGAATACAAGTTTACTAGTTATGAATATAAGCTACAAAAAAGGTACAACTTTGCAACAACCCAAGTACAAATCACAAATTTACAAGTACAAATCTCCAACTATTGAATGTCATACTGCGCATGAGTTAAAAAACACCATTCCTGTCCAAAGATGGCAGAGAGAGTGAGTGTAATCAGGTAACGGATCATTTAACGTTTAAACATTCATCTGGAAGTCAGATACACTACAGCGGTACAGAACACAACAATATAAAACTGTCTGATTCTAGTAACTCCAACGTTAAATGATCTGCTACCTGATTACGTTCACTCTCTCCCTCAGCCATCTTTGGGCAGGAATGCTGTCTTTTAACGCATGCGAAGTATGACATTCAATAGTTGGAGATTTGTACTCGTATATTTGTGATTTATCAATGATCAAATGCTCTGCTGCAGGTTAGTTAAACTGGCCAGAACATCACTGGCACCAATCTACTGTACTGTATATCCAATTTCATTGTACAGCTGTATAATGACAATAAAGGCTATTCTATTCTATTAGCTACACTGGCATACACACAGCCCCACTAATATTTGGTTAAATGTCCCTTACCAAGTTGCACCTCAATCAGATGCTTTACGTAGCCATCAACAAGATTCTGACGGGATAAGACCACTCTGATCGGAAGACTTGGTGGAGTTCATTTAAACTGGCTGGTTTTTGAGTACAGTCCACGCTTTTAAGCATAGTCCAGAAATTGAAGTTGGGTCTTTGGAAAGGCCATTCCAGAAGCTTAATGTTAGCCTGCATTGTCCATTCCAAAACCAATTCTTGTTCTTTACACTTATTAAGGATATCTGATGTACAATCAGTCCACCCTGGAAAAGAACAGTTCAACAGTTCATTAAAAGCTCAAAGTTACCATGACATTCATGCCCATGATGAGTGTATGGAAACCTTTGACCACAATTGTACATATGTGCTCTCTTCAGTGACTTCCTCAAGCTGAACGGACAAAACTGAGCTCATCATCCTCACTTCCCTGTATACTATTCTCATCTGTTTAAACTTTGAATGCATGCAATGAAACCCCATGTATATGGTTTGAAACTTGTGTAATATAATATAAAAAATTGAACTTTTGTATTCTACAGTTACCTCTTGGTCATAAAAGTGATAGCGTGTACCCCTTGGTTATTTTGAAATGCACTGTATGTAAAATTCCAGTATGTAATTGAACTGGAAAGCCTTTTATTAAGAGTCGGTCATATGCCAGACGACATAAACTGTGCAGTGGCTTTAATGGGTGGCTTTGCAAAGTGTGAAAATTAGAATGAAGTTATGAATTACTACCTTTGTTAATAAAATGCACCGCTCTTTGTGGTGTGGTGGCATGATGCCAGCATTACTAAACGGGAATGAAAATTTATTGAAAATTAACCAGGTGGCTTCATAAAGATGAAACATTTCTGTGTAGTTACGGACAGTTTTATGCCTTTTGTATTTGCAAGATTTGTATTTTCTTTTATATTGTCTTACTTAAAAATAAAGAACTTGTGCAAAAATATACATTTATTTGTCCGCCTCTCTTCAGCTGAGGTACAGTGTATGTGTCCCATGAACTAAAAATAAGTTATGACCTATCACCTTGAAGATCCGTTACTCTCATTTCTTATGAGTAATCATGTTCATAAAAACTTTGCTGAGAAAACATAATGGGTGGTTCTTTAAAAAGAAATACAATAGAAATAGTACTTAATAATAAAAGAACAAATTAAACCCTGTTGCATAGCAGTTATTTGAAGTGTACCCTTGCATGTCTGCTTCACCTGAATCTTTAATGTTTTCTTCAAGCCTGTTTCAGCCATGTAATGAACTGGAATGGTTCCTTTCCTTCACCAGAGTGCATGCTGGACTCATTTTTACTAGTACATCGACAAGGAAAATATATACTGTATATGAATCTATATACCAGAAAAGTGATGCTCACACCAGACCTTATAATTACGTCAGTTATCAGTTTTTAAACTTCAGTTAAAAACAAATGATGTGTCCTCATCAGCTCATACAAATGCCCTTCCACAGCAGATGGGCTACAGAGTAATGAATGTATTGACTTCTGTGGTTTGCTCTTGGTGTCTGTCTCTACCACTATAAGCAGGGATTAACTTCCTCCTAATGAAGGGCAATCCAGGGCTGTATTAGGACCAATGGAAGCCAACAAAAAGACCTTATGTCCCTCACCCTGACAATTACAGTGCTCTCGGATTAGCACTAAAGTTGTGAAAATGTCTGCAGAATCCTAAATGAAGGCTGTGCTGCACAGCAACACAAACACACGTATGAGCAAACACCCACAATCATATTACCTGACATCTAGCAAAAGTTGAAACTGCATTTTACAGGTGCACATGAGCAACAAATGCAGACACAAAAGATCAATGACTTCTACCTCCAAGCTCCTGTTTTGTAGCTCTGCTAATGGCTTATAACACATCAGAGTGACAGCGTCACAAACACGCAACACTCAGCTACCTCTCACGTACCGCTTCTCTGTCTCGCACAGTACACATGATAATGGTCTCGCCTTTATGAAAGCCAAGATACAATATGTGTTGCTTCCCCATCTGCTACATGGATAAATTATGAGAAACCATAATTCATTCTTGTCAGTGTGACGACAGCAATGATCGGTCTTACTAAAGCAAATTTACTACTTCAACAAGCATTAAACTAAGATTCTGTCTCTTAAGTTATAGGTTGTTCGCAATGCTTTATAGGATTATTGTGTTTAACTCAGCAGTTCCCAGCTGAGGGCTGTCCATTCAAACACATGCACCTGGAAAATGTCATAGAATACACTGCTTAAGTTTCTTTGGCTGCCTATAGTTGCTACTGTATGTATCTGCAAGCTGCTTTGCAACCCACCTTTACTTTGTCTGATTCAATCACTGTCCTGTCTGATCTGTTCTGTATCAGGGATACTACCCTCTCCCCTACCCCCTCCTCCAGCTTTCCATGTATGTGCTCTCCACACCTTATGGCTTTCACATTACAGCAAAGAAAAAAAGAATAATCTTTTGATTATAGTTCATTTGACTGTGGTCCTGCCTGTATTAAGGATTAATGTAGAGTCCCTAAGAATAAAAAAAAATCTAATGTTTAAAGATATTTGGCAACAGGAAACAAGCATCATAATCCGTGATCAAATCTGTTTTTGAATCTGAGCTCCTTCCTGCTTAAAATCATCACCTGACACCTTGTTTAATCACATCTTTATAACAGCTGCTAGAGGGCTCTGTCAGCTCAAAGTAAATAAAACAATTTGATGATTTTATACAGAAAGTCTTGCTCATGGAACATCTAATAACCACAGAGATGAAAAGGACTTTGTAACAGCAACACATTTGACACCAAGAAAATGCAGCTTTTTTTTTTTGTGAAGGGCTTCAGCTGGATTAGTTGACTTATTCTAAATAATCGAACAAAGCAACTACAATAATTTGTCCATTTAAATGTAGTGAATGCTGAATAAATAGTAAATGTTTAACTACATGTACCTTAAATCTGCTCAGCAGGTGAAGCTCTACATTTACACTCGCACACCAACAGTCAGTGAAGCCGTTTGCTTCAGAGCAGTGCTGGCAGAAGACGGATGAAACGACTCTACCTGCTTCAGCTGCTTTAAGATACCGATGTTATTACTTTCTTCAGTGCACTGTTCCCATGCAATAACAGTGCTTATGCATAAATAATAATCACATTTCCTCACTATAGCCCTCAGTGACAACCATGTGACAGCCTTTGTGCTTATGTATAAATGATGTTCACATCTATTTAGGTGTTACTAACTCATAACATGGCCCCTTTGTTCTGTACTTTTCCACAAATCTATTTTTTTTTAGCTATGTGCATTATTACATGTATAATGCCTGTAAAATAATAGAAAAAATAGCATTATCTTATGGTGGCTGATAATTCAAGGAAGGTTGAAGTCATAATGCTGAAGTTTAAGAGTTGACTGACATAGCAGCCTGTGATTCTCAGGGACCTCCATCACACAAGTGCCAGATGAATATTTCAATTTCTGTAGGACCATAAAAATACTTCTTAAAAAAAAGAGGAAGTGCAAACATTGCACCTGGAATGACAAACAATCTGCCTTTCTCTGTGCACAACAATTTCCCCCACCCATGAGCTAGTCTGCATTTGTAATACCAGCATTTATAGTCATCTGTCCGCTGAGGTGAAAGTGTACGCTAATGCTAATTGGCTTCAATATGGCATAAAACAGGGCTTTTATCTAACTCATGCACTCCTAATCATGCTGCCCTGTAATAACAGTATCAGAAATCAAATTAATGGTGAGAACAGGTCTTGCTGTGGGCAGACAGGGTAAGTGGGGGGAAATATCCTTGAACTGAGATGAAATGTAATTTGGACTGAGGACCGAGGCAAGGAGAAATATTCTGAGGGAACTGGAGCAAGCATCTGTCTCCAACGAAGAAAATGTCAGGTCCTGTTAATCTTATCTGAATGGCTGCCTGCTGACGTGGATTTAATTTTACACGAGTGCATGCCTGCTAACTTGCGTGAGTGCACACCAGGCAGACTGTACACACACATGCTTATAGATATGATTGCAGTTCAGACTATGGAGGCCCTACGGGGCTGAACTGAGCACAAAAATGTACAAGAACACATAGACTAAGACAAAATAAGAGTAAAAGCACAACACAGAACATACACTCACTGTCCACTTCATTAGGTATATTTGCTCAACTGCTCTTTAATAGAAATATTGAATCAGCTGTTTCTATGGCAGCAATCCAGTCCATTAAGACATGCAGACATGAGGGTCAAGATGACCTGCTGAAGTTCAAACTGAGTGTCAGAATGGGGAAGAAAGTGGATTCAAGTGACTCTGAACGATTCATTGTTATTGGTGCCACTGAGTGGGTCTTTCAGAAACAGCTGGTCTACTCGTGTTTTCCCACACGACCGCCTCTCGGGTTTACAGTGAGCGGTACGGAAAAGAGAAAATATCCAGTAAGCAGCAGTTCTCTGGGTGAAAATGCCATGTTGATCCCACAGGTCAGAGGAGAAGGGCCGGACTGCGTCAAGCTGACAGGAAGGCAACAGTAACTCACATAACCACTTGTTACAACCAAGGTATGCAGTAGAACATCTCTGAATGTACAACACATTGAACCCTGTCAGGTAAGAACAGGAAACTGGGGCTACAATTTGCACAATCTCACCTAAATTGGGCAATAGATATTGGAAAAACATTGCCTGGTCTGCTGAGTCTTGATTTCTCCTGCAACATTCGGATGGCAAGTTCAGAATTCACAAAAAAACAACATGAAGGCGTGGATCCATCCCGTCCATGGTGGTGCATGTGGGAGGTATTTTCTTCGCTCCTCTGTGCAAACTGAGTGTAATTTAAACACCACAGCTTACCTGAGTATTGTTGCTGACCCTGTTTATCTCTTATCTTTATGACCACAGTGTATCCATGTTCTGATGTCTGCTTCCAGCAGCATAAAGTGCCATTTCACAAAGCTCAGGTCATTATTGAACATGACAGTGAGTTAGTTCAGTGTAGTCAAATGACCTCCACAGTCACCAGATCTCAATCCAATAGAGCACCTTTGGGATGTGGTGGAACGCGAGATTGGCATTGTGAGTGTGCAGCCAAAAAAAATCTGCAGCAACTATCATGTCAGTATGTGCCACAGTCTCTCAGGAATATTTCAATCACCTTGTTGGAAAAAATGCCATGAAGAATTAAGGCAGTTCTGAAGGTAAAGTAGGGTACAAACCAGAACTAGCACGGTGAAACGAATGAAGCAGTTGGTGAGTGAACCTTTCAGTCGATACTGTATGTTAGTCTGCCGACTTAGCCTCTTGGGACAAAGGCCCATGTGGGGCTTTCAGTGTAGCCAGCAGACATCTGCATGAAGACTCCTCGTTCCAGCAGTTGTGTTCCCTCAAAGGATTTTATATTTTCAGTTTCGCCGTGTATCAAAGTGTGTTCATGAATGTATTTTTATCTGGGTCTTTTTTGCTCCTAAACTTACATCTTATTTTGTTTGTCAGACTAGTGTGCATTCTGGACCACTGCAAGGAGCACATATGTAAAGCATCTTCTTCACAGACTATGGCCCACACCTCACCACCCACCCACCCACCCAACACACACACACACACACAGATTCTTAGTTCCTGAAACGGGAATGCTGAGATGCAGTAAACACAACCAACACACCCTTCCCTCCCACATATTCCCATACCGGCATGAAGATGAACCACTATCCATTTTACCCATTTACAATTCAGTGCAGCTTACAAGCACATACACACACCAGAAGAACAAGTAAAGACAATTCTGTAGAGGAGCTATATCTGTTTCTCCACACATACACATCATTCACAGAAGCGACAGCCAAAGAGAGTCAGGGAGAGACAGTACATGCTAAGTGAAATGGGAAATAAAGGAGTGAAGGCGGAGGAGTGGAAGATGTGACAGCAAAAGGGAGACTAGCGAGAAGAGGGAGAGGATGATAGGGATGTGCCACATTCAGTCATCCTCAGGCCCGCTCCTCTGCTCAGGAGCCAGGCCTCTGGAGGACACCACAGATGCCTGGCAGCCTAAGGCTCATCACAACACACAGGACCTTAAGGGAGGACTGGGAACAAGGAAATGAAAGAGGGATGCAGAAGATTCTAATCAAAGTAAATATAAGAAGATCAAACTGTGACAGGGCAATAGAGGGGTGGAATTAAAGAGTCATGGAGAAAAAAGAAGAAGGAACACAATGCTCCCAGAAGCCAGTGTGGTGGGTCTTTGAGACTGTGACACACTCTGGGACATTCACGGTGGGCAAATAGGCTAAGCTGCCTTGAACATAGATTAGCAGAGTGCTACCGCAACAGTAAGTGATGTTAACAGTGAGCTCTGTGGTGCTGCTGCTCCCAGTGTTTATCTGTGCTTACATGGAGCTTTTAAAACCATTTAAGCACTAATGTGATGTTGACATTTTTTGCTAGTTTAAGAGGTAAAGACAGTTTATTAACACAGAGATTTTAATATGCAGTGGAAAATTATATAGCAGTAGTTATATGGTAATAAGTTGAAGTCAGCATAGAGACAAGAATTATGGAATTTAAGGGGTGAGCCTCAGGAAAACACGTTGATGGCTGCTTGTGTTACTTTGTGGTTGATTACCACGGGAACATATAGCAGTGTGAGTGCTCCCACATTAGCTCGTTTTTGTGCACACTTGGCTGGGGATGCTCTGTGACACCAGAGAGCAGGAGCACGAAGAGAGGGTAATTTCAGTGGCTGACACATTGGGACAGAAGCTTATGGTATACTTTGTTTGTTGTTGTTTTTTAAAGCAAAGTAATAAAAAAAAGCACAGACCACACTTGCAGAATGTCAATCATGGGCTCAGACTATAATACAGCAGCCCACAGATAAGAGAGGAGGGAAAGGGAAGTGAGTAAAATTTCCCTCACTGACAAAATATTGCAGTAAACCCTTTCTCAAATGTCTTTAAGCAAGATAGCATGCTGCAACTTGAAAACCAAATCTCTTATGTGCAGCAGGCAAAGCAAGCAATGTTCCCTCATGACACAGCAGCTGGATGACTTAGTGAACTATTTCCCCAGCCAAGCTAGGGCACTGGGCTGGGGCTACTTCCTCATAATCCTCATTGTGTATCTACAAACCACCTTTTGCTTTTTTTAAGGTCTTTTACAACCTTCCCAAAGCTGCCCTCTTGCTCCCTGACTTCCTCTGTGACTCTCTGATGCGACGACTGGGCTGAAACTCAGTAATATGGAATTAGAGATAAGGGCAGGCCATGTAACTCATGGTTAGAGTGTGATTGAACTGGCTCTAGAGGGTGACAGCGTGGCAGAAACCTAAGACCCATTTATTTAAGTTAAAGAAGCCTGGAACGATGGGCCTTCAACTACTGAGTGTAGGTGGACATGATTATCAAATGCATATAGCAGAGCTTCAGGGAAAGCAAGAAGGAAAATAAAAGGATTCATGGCTTATATGTCTTTAGTGTGAGCTCACTTTATGTGTAGGAAGGAGACTAAATCAGCCTACAGGGACATCGTTTTAGTCAGGTCAATTAAAGGTTTTCTGGAAACGGGTGACAAGGCAACAAATTAAAAAAAAGAGAAAAAGCAGGAACAAAAAGGCAATGAGAACAGATGCACTAAATTAATAAACTCAATTTAAATTCATCTTTATTTTTAACTCCATTTAATTTGTGTATAATGGTTTAATGGTACCAACCTGGAGAATTAGCTTAGGCAGCTGTTTATCTTGATACACCAGACTTCCAAAGTTGGCATAACACCAGTTGATGGAACGATGCATTCTTTTTTTTATTTTTGCTGTTTACCTGAAAACTGAATTCTGAAGGCTAAAATAATGGGTGGAAAATTAAATTTAGCATCTTATTTTTAAAAACTAGTTCAATGTACTGTATGAAGTGAGCAGGCTGCTGAGGGTCACTGGCACAGCTCAGAACCCACTGGACACCAGTCTAAATGTACAAAAGTATAACTGGCACAAATATTTATCCAAACAATGTTTTGGCCAGCAGAGCAAGCAACACGGACATACTGTCTGTCATTTTCTAAAGGTGATGTGGCAACTGTAGTAGCAAACTTTCTGTAGCACTTCAAGTAAACCAGTTTTGTGTTTGTGGTTTCTGGTCCAAGTCTGTTTCCCCGCAGGCTGCTAAAAAGAATTAAAAATTCAACAGGTAGTTTTCAGTGGGCTTTTTAAGAGTTTCCTGGTAGAAAACAGCTGCAGCTGGAAACAGTGGACAGTGGTGAGAGAAATGCTGTTCCAGGTCGCAAAACTGGAAAGTGTGATAAGACACAGGTGGGAGCAAGCCACAGGTGGAGTCAATTAGGAAAATGAAAGCACCCCCCCCCCACCACCAAAAAAAACATACAAAAACCAACAATATTAAGTAAACAAACAAGAACCAAAACTGAAATTTCAGCTTTTAAAACTCTTATCCCTTTTTCTTCATAATGAATCGTTGGGCGCAGTTCAAAAGATGATGGTTGGAGCTCACTTTCTCCTATTCATGGGCCACATACAGTATAGCCCAAACCACTGGATAATAACCTATAAAAAAAACAATTCCTAACTTTCAGTCTTTGATAATCACAGACAAACACTACTGTCATATCTCAAATAAATGGTTCAGCACAGCTCTTGAATTAGTCATTTAATTCTAGTGTGGTATGGTAGGCCATAGATAATGTCTTTGTTATTAACAGTTCGGTCACGCTGGAGTAATGATAGGGTGGGAACAGGGGACTCAATAGGGTTGCAAGTTAGTTGGATTCAAGTTATGCTGTCAAACGCAGCGTTACCTGTTGCAAAACACAAAGTTTTTCCCTCCTTTTCTACAATTTTCTACACTTCCAAAGCCCTTCAGTGGGCTGTATGTTTAACACCCGTGCTGTAGAGGGTTGCAACGGCCTGAGGTCTGTGCCAGCAGACACTGGGCAAGAGGCAGGGTAACCCCTAAACAAACTGCCAGTCCATGACAGAGCAAACACAAAGACACGGCCAAACTAGAGGCTTAAACTCACATGTATGGCCAATATAGAATTACCAATTAACCTACCTACTATGCATCTTTTCACTGCAGAAGGGAGCCAGAAAACGCCGAAAAACACACACGGGAAGAACATGCAAAGTCCAAACAGAAAGCCCCAGTTAACCAGCAGGCTTAGATCCAGAACCTCCTTGCTGTAAGGCAACAGTGCACCACCATGACACCCCATCAAATTAGTCAATAGGCTTAAATTTTTTAAAAAAATTATCAAATCCCTAAAGATTTCTCCTGTACCCTCTGGCATCTCTGTGCAGTTGAGAGTGAGTGTGTGTTTGCCGCACGCTTGGCTGGAGAAAATGCCTCTTTACATGAGAAACGCACACATGAGTGACTCCAGAAGTAACAAACAAGCATAAAAAACAATTCTAAAAACAAGACTACATAATCTCAAATGTCTCTGCCTCTCATGCCAGAAGAAATTCAAAGGCAGCAGTAGTCTTAGAGCATGCTTGATAGTTACCCAGCGGTGAAGACGTGATTGACGTGGCTGCAGGATCTGAGCCTCCCTGAAATCGAGCCAAGCCTTCCGTGGCTGCCCTGCTCTGGTGGAGGGGGAGGAGGGGTGGGGGGAGGTCTGGCTGTGGAGGAAGGACAGCAGCAGCAGCAGCAGCAGAAG
>VOQJ01013832.1:0-12184 GCA_015052665.1 Apistogramma diplotaenia | reverse complement strand
AAAAAGATGAGGAGGGGGGGGGGGGTTGAATTGTAAAAAAAAAAAAAAAAGAGACAGAGAGAGCAGTTTAGAAACTGATATTAAGTAAAAGAGAGATGAAAGAGTGAATTACATCCATTGAGTGAAAGGCATACTGGGACTGATTGTGAGAATGAGATGTGATAGCAGTGAAAGTATATCAAGAGAGAAGTTCAGCGATACAGACAGTCACAGATGGGAGATCAAAATGAGAAATGTTTAGAATTATGTCATTTAAAGTAAAAGAACAATGCCCTTATGGCACCCTTCTTTCTCTGTGTTTTCCTTATATTACTGTAAATGATGGCATGACAAGCTAGCTTTAAAAAAAAACCCATAAATCATGTTTTGGAAAGAATTAGGCAGGGGAGGAAGCATTTAAGGAAAAGGAAAGAGCCACATGTTCCGTGCAGAACTGTAATACCTTTAAATAGAAATGTTGCTCATTTCTTCAAAGGCTGAAATTAGGTGTGCAACTTCCAATGAAAGCATCCCTAATGCACTCACAACTGTGTTTTCCTACACACTGTGCAAGGGCCAGCAGTTATGCACAAATCAAAGCAAGGGCACACTACATTTTTGCTCATGCTTTCTTGCAGGGATCGTTTACGCCAAATTGGCTATCTGTTGGACACCCACAGTGCCAAAATGTTGTTTACTGCAATAAAAGTTGCTGCACTTTTCCATAGCAGGTTTATTTGTTTTCTTGCGAGTTTTGCACGTCCACAGAGACTCTGCAGATTTTTACTATGTGGTAATTCACGAGAATATGGAAGGATTTCTTAACATGCGACTAAAATCCCTTTAGTATTGCCATCCTTGCCATCACAGATTCCTGTGGTGACCACGCAGAGGTCCTGCTGTGCTCTTGTTCGAGTGACTTTTTTCACATTTACATCCTCAAGAATTTCTTTCAAATAGTGGACGAGCAACAACAAAGCAATTCTAATTTTCAGGCAACAAAAAGTGCCATACACAAGGGCATGCAGGGAGAAAAATGTGGAAAAAAAAGAAAGACTAAGAAAAAGACTTCCTTTCCTCTTCCTTCCTGTCTTTTTAACCTGAGCAAAGCTATTTGGATCTTCTAACACACACACACACACACACACACGCACACACCTCTTACCCCCTACAGGGCAGAACTGATGCAGGAAGAGATGAAATACCACTACCTCAGGGGTAAACACACCTCAGTTCACACTCGCACAAAACCACTCACTCACACACTAAAGCACACATACATCTACATATACACTTCTTGCCATCTTCCCCCCAAAAAAGTGAACTCAGTTTTGCTTGGGAATATTGTCCCAACATCAAAGGCCACATTTGTTTATTTTCACACCAATCACACATTGCTGTTTCCCATGGCCTTTGTGTGTGTTTTCCTTGTGTGCCTGTGTGTAGCAGGTGCATGTCTTTCTGTATGGCTCTGTCGATTTACACAACCTGTGCAAGTTTAGTTTGTGGCAGCATTTATACGTCTCAATTTCTGTGGATGTGTCCTACGTGTGTAGGGGGTGGGTAGGTGTGACTTAGCCAGGTGTAAAATTGGCGCCGTGAAGGATTGCAGATACAAAGTGGGTCAGAAAGGATAGGAATAGGAAGCAGGGAATAGAGTAGCCAGTATATGGCAACCCAATAGGGGTAAAAATAGTTTAGTTAACAGACCGAGCTTTTCCAAGCTTTTTCTCTTGAGACATACAGCATTTTTTCTGCGTGTGTGTGTGTGTGTGTGTGTGTGTGTGTCATAGTAATGTGGCTACGAGACAGAGGGAGTTCTGAGTTGTGTAACCAGATGACCATCAGAGTTCTTTTTAGTGCTCTGCATCAGACACAATACTGCCACTCATTTATCTGCTGCATCTCTACATTGGAATTTTTAAAAGAAATTGTCAAGCTACACAAATCCCACAGGAGCAAAGAAGGGCAACAAATATATATGTGACCAAACTACAGGACTGTACAAAAGTCTCGAGTTGAAATAGGCTGTTTATCGAAATGTGCAGACATAAATGGATATGCAGGATGAGGCAAAAACAGAGTTTGTGCAATTCTAAGAAGCTAGAAAGTCAATATTTGGTATGAACACCTTTATTCTTCGCCACAGCTTCAACTTTCCTTCGGCAGCTTTCTTGTAATTTCTTTAGGTAGCCTTCAGGAATAGCTCTCCAGGCTTTTTGAAGACCATTCCAAAGCTGCCTTTTGTTCCCTTCTCTGTCAAGATGATCCCACGCTGCTACAATAATGTTGAGGTCTGGGCTCGGGGTCGGGGGGTGACTGATAGAAAGACACACAATGGAGCTATATCTCATTCTACACCGTAGATCAAGATATTCCCATTTTATTCCTATCTACGAATTAGGTTAAAAAAAGAGAGGCCGAATACAGTCCAGCGTCATCTCTCCGGTTCTTTGGAAGAACATTTCTCCCATTTTGACTAAAAGGTTGCCTTTTCTGGTGCACTTTCACAAACAGCTTCCTCCATGTGAGGTGATTGGGCAACATCAATTACAATAACTTGCAGTGAACCTACAGTACAAGTAAATTCCCAACCCTTACGAAACTGTAGTGAAATCAATAATAAAAACTAATGACTCTCACCGCTTATGACTTGACTTCCTGGTGTTTATGTCAGAGCAAGATAGGCAGATAATGACCTGCCTCTGGATTACACTCCCACTATCCAAAGTATGACTTTGGATGGTGGAAAACGCTTCTCTAGATTTTGAGCACAAAAAAAGAGAAAAGAACCAGTGCTATGACTGCAGAAATGCCTGGTTGACAGCAACTGATCCATGAATTTGATCAGAAATCTATACATACAAGCTGTATCATGGCTGGCTTACTGAGATGCGTTGTTGCTATTCTGCCACTGAATCCAATCCCACAAACACTACATTTAGATTTCCTTCTGTGTCTTTTACTGTTGAAATGCATCCACACAAACCTAGTTTACTTGAGTAAATGGCTTGAAAACAGATTTGCTTGCACACAACAAATCTAGCCAGAGGATGAAATGGACAGACTGACAGATTGCACTGATCAAATATTCATTCAGTGACCTGCTACAACCTCAGATCTTTTTTTTCCCTTTTTGTGAGCATGACTGTGCATTTACTTGATGTGAAACAAAAATATCTATATTTTGCATGTAAAGCCACCACCATATCAAAAACCAGCACACAACTCCAAGTAAGTTGAATCAATGCCACTAAGCCCTCTGATTGGTTTCTCCAGATAAAAGATATCCACAACAATATGTCATAAGTCAAAAAAGATTTTAAAAAATGGCAACAGATTAAATTATTATATAGTGCTCGTTTCTCCTCAGGAACATAGCGTTAATTTAGGATACGTTTGCATCGAATCTGGGTATCTGTAAGGAACATGTAGACACACCACAGTGATCAAATCCTCAATCTGGTAATTTCTCATTTTAATCCTGAAAGTCTGGTGAAGAAAACCACTTACTGTGTCTTCCATCATTTAATACTTGTATTTTATCCATCTATCCATGCATGGCCAAAAACTCTCAGACGCTCTCTTGGCGCTCACACATGATTAATTTTCAGACAGCTGGTAACGTCTCTGAAGTCCCAGTCACGTCTTCTACTCCAACAGTTTATGTGCCACCTGATACCTTACTTTGGTTTCACAGTCAGGATTTGACACAACATCAAGTAAGTCACAGGAAGCCGGTTGTGACCCAGTGGCCAAAGCTATGTACACTGAAAAGCAGATATGCAAAGGTACTTGACAGAAGTTTGCACAGATCCATGTGTTGGACAACAGAGATGCCAGCAATGTGCACCGTGGGTGGGCACTGCCCCACCATGCAGTGCTTTTAAAATATTCCTCAGCTGAACAGATTCAAAGGGAAGCATTTGGAAGGGAGGCTGAGCATGATCCACGCTGCTCTTGACCAGGACCCACAGATCTTAGCTGCAGGAAGTAAGGCAGACTTGGGATTTTGGTTTATTCAATTATCTGGCCCAGAAAGTAATAAAACCGAGGATATTTCATCCTCACACTGACATGAACTACGTGTTATGAATAGCTGGACTGCTGTAATGTTCCTGCAGCATGTCTTGAAAGAAATCAAAAAACATGCCAAATATAATGTGTTTTTCAGTTAATGTCCTGACTGTGTCCACTGATCGCCCATGAATTTGTAGTTATAAATGTTTTTTAAAATATAAACAAGGGCATACTTTTTTTTTCTTACGAACAATCAATTTGATTGCTTTTCTCTACCAGAAAAATACTACATGGACAAAATGCTGAGCCATCTACACAAACCCATGCCATGAAGTCACCAGTGCAACGTTTTTGTGCTGATGTTAATGCCAGAGGACATGTTGAACTTATTACGGTACCATGCTCAAATTCAGCTCTTTAGAAGGAGCCACTCTTTAACTAATGTTTGTTAAGGCAGACTGCATGGCTATATGTGACTTTGGTCCAAAAAGTGATGCTAAAACACCAAAGCTGAACAAACTCCAAGAAGCTCAGTTCAAAGGACAGACAGGTGAGACCATCCCAAAGTTCAAAACCCGGTTTGTCACAGTCAATAATTTTAACTTCCAGCTACAGTCAATAAATAATTTGCTGGGGCAGAGAGGAACTGTTATTTCCAAATTGCACCGGGGCTCTTCATCATGCAGCAATCAAGCAAGGTGACCTTTACCTACTGATGGCAACTTGCAGCGGGAAAAAAAATCTTTTTACATCTTGATTAATGTGATTATAGAAAAACTCACAAATAGATTACAGTTTTAGTTGACAAGCAGCATCACCTTTGATGCTGTCAATAATAATAGTTCAAATAAACTGCCAGGAAAATAGTCATTCGTTTTCAAAAATATGCTTTTGATTTCAGAAACTAGTGAAGGTGAGACAGGTGGTGGCAAATCTGTAAAAGAAAACTCAAGAACTTTCATTAAATGTATTGATTTTAAAGTGGAGGAACACATGCAATTGTCAGGTAATTTTGAATAATTACTCCGGAGGTCAAGTTTAGACCATAAAAATGAAAATAACAGAGAACTTCATGTGAGTTTGCTGTTAGACTAAACTATTTTTTTTATATTTTCAACAACATAGATTCTTTCCTTTCTTTTTTTAAACTATATTAACTGTGACACATTTATAGTTGAGATACAGTGCAGAAAAAGTCCAAGAGGAAGAGAGGACAACTTTTACAACAATTATAATGATTCTATCCGCAACTCAAAATCCTCCATGTACGACTTCAAGAAATGCAAGCTAAAAGTTTTGCCATGACTTTGGCAGTTCTGCAAAATATGATCAAATATCTGTGGATAAATTGACAACAACAGTGCATTCAAGACATTCTGGGAATTTCACAGATCTACAACTTTTTGCTGGAGAAATGGGAGAAAATCCCTCACCAGAATCTGAGAGACCTGAACGCTGTGACCTAAAAGCTGTGATTGTGGACAAAGGAGATTTCTAAGTACATTCAAGAACAAAAAGGAATAGAAAAATATTTTATTTTTTCAACTTTTAGAAATAAGGTCATCTTTTACTAATCTCACTGAATATCTATCTATACAATTTAGGGTTGCGGGAGTCCTTGGTGTCACAGGGCGGAGAGCCGGGGTAAACCCTGGGCGGGTTGGCCGACTATGGCAGAGCTAACGCAGAGAGACAGACGACCTTTCACACTCACAGCCAATTTAGAATCGCCAATTAACTTAACAAGCGTGTCTGTGGATGGAAGCCAGAGTACCCAGAGAGAACTTGCAAATTCCACACAGAAAGGCCTCAGTCAGCTGGTGGACCTTACTGAGGGGAGACAGTGTTAACCACTGCAGCACTGTGCCACCCCCTAAATATGCTGAACAAGGTCAAATATTTGCATGCTGAGTGTGAACAAATGACTACCTAAATAAAATGACTTATCATGCAGTATTCTGCACAGTGTTTAATCACTTACAGTATGTTTGCATTATGGTGACAATGAAATTACAATTCATTGCTATGTGCATGTCTGTGTTAAGTAAAGAAAGAGAACGAAAATGAAGCAAGAGGGAAAAACTACAGGTTTGGCTGAAGTATCAGGGTGACTGGAATTATGCACACCATAAATCTTCCCCACAGACATGTGCACATGCAGGCACGTGCACACACACACCTACAGTATGGACATGAATGCATATGAATGCACTCTCACACAACACATCATCGTCTGTTATCTTAGATATGCAAGGAATCCTAATCAACCAATAGGAGCACAGAGTGCATCTTTCACTTTCTCCCCGAGTCTCCGTCTCTCACCATTTGTCTCTGTGGAAACAAGAATTTTATAAAGAACCCAAAAAACACATAGTCACCTTATTTCCTTTTCCATTATATTCAGTTTTTTTTTCTATTCTATTCCTCTCTTGTTTAATTAACTCTGTATAGTAATTTGAGCCCTAAAAGCCACGTCCGAGAAAGGTTGATTAGTGCAGCTGGCTGATTAGAAATTATGCCTGTTGAAGCAAATGAATACGGTTCATTCCCCATGACAAGAGAATTGCTTTTCAGCAACCAACCAAGTATCAAGGCGACTCATTTCATCTCTTCATGACCCAAATCCTTTTTCCTCAACTGAACCAAACCAGATTTTATTTCCTAGCACTATACTGTTGCCTCACACATGCCTGACGCAACTAAATAAATAAATTTTTTAAAACAACAGTGGAAGTTTCTGTTCATTATTTGTCCGGTGACATATGTAAAACACACCTGTGACATCTGACTTTATGTTGTCAAATGTACAGATTATCTGATTTGTGGTTTGATCAGATTTCATTAGGAACCTCTTATAAACCGAGCCTAGCCCACTTCAAAATCAGTGGCATGGAAGCCCATCATATAAACAGTACACTACTGTAAAAACAGTTAAAAATGGCTTCAGCTAATAATTACAGCACAGGTTGCAGCTGAGGTGTACAACTGTTTGTGCTGCAGGTGCCAGGTGCAGAGCTTTCTTTCACCGAGGTTGGGAAGTGCAAGACGTGTCTTTTGTGTGATGCTTACCTTGCTTTGGATTGAAAGCATTAGTCCCACGTGGCTCACATCCATTCAGTCCAAGATAAAAGTCAATTTCTGGCTCGTATTTACCTCCTATTTTTTCTTGCTTATTTGATGTGAATAAAAGACGCCAGAAAGACTCCAAAAACTTAGTTGAGCATTAAACACAAAAGCCAATAACTCTGACTGGTGTTCTTCCAATACTAAACTGGTTGCAATGTTTGAAGTCATCAGATTTAACTGTGAGATGTTATTGATTATCTACCCTAAAATTCTATCTTAAGGGTCTGGTTTTGTGTGAATAAACACTAACAAATCTCACATTTTTAATTTTTTTGTGAACCAACATGCTAAACACCGAGTGCTATCTGCAGGGGCATTTAACCATTTAAATAGATAGCGTGCTCACATTTCACAGTTAATAAAATAGCTAAAAAATTCATTTCAGGGTTAAAGGAACATGTTGAATGTGAATAGAGTCACGGACAGATGCTATTAGGCCCTGCTGATTGCCTGATAAAAATCATACAAGGAGAGTTTAACAGCTTATCTGAAATGGGATTCTTTCAGGGGTATTGTGTTTCTTGCAGGAGGAGCTCAATAACCTAATTCAATAACTAAAGGGAAACCGCAGTGGCAGTGATTGAGCATCTGCAATTTGTTTGCTACAGCAGGACATAACCCTGTTGCTCTCAAAGGTCATTTGTACACTACAAAAGCATTGCTCAAAAGAACCCAAGCAACACCAATATAGTAGAGTCCATATTGGTTAAAATGACTTTTTTTTTTAAATTAAACCAAAAACTAAAAATTTGACATGAATCTCTGGACCTTTTTGTTCAAAACTTTTGTTTCCTGCCTTACATTGAACACCTACCTGTAGTTCCTTCAGCCTTAAGGTTTGATCATACTTGTAAAGGTCAGTGCAACTCTGCAATGTTAAGCTTTAAGAAATAAAAACTAGCTCAAGCTTCTGTAATAACCTCATTAAAAATAGTGCACAATATTCCATAAAAGAGCTTTATGCAATGTTTGATTTTGATTGAAATGACAGAACGAGCACAGATAGTTTGTGGATATATTTGAACCCTGTTGTTTGTTAAATGTGAAGAAATAAATGTGAAGAAATAAATGTATAAATCTCTACCTGGTCCTGAAGTTAGCAGGGTGGGGGTGTCCATCGTACAACGACAGGAAGTCATATTCTTCTTCTATGGCAAATGACAAGAAGATGAGCTGGATTCTACTTCCTTCTTCCCCAACAATGACCCAGGTGCAGTTCGCCCCATTCGGGTAGCCATAGGGAAAGCCGGGCGATTCTATACTGCCATTTCGCCCTTTCAGTGTACCCCCACACGTGTAGATAAAACCTGAAGGAGAAAAACAGATTTGAGGACATCTTCAAAAAGGTGTCAAACTGCAGACAAGATCATCATTGTAAATTAGGATGTTTTTAATGTAACATTTTCTAAATATTTAATATTTGGAACCATAAAAGTGTGGCGATGTTCGAATGTTAAAATGACTCATCTGTATGTTTGTGACATTCATACTGTACACAACAGCACACACAAGAAAAAGCATTTATCTTTTTTATTTATTTATTTTTTAATGAACACATCGTGGTTACAGTGCAGACGTACCCACCCCATTTCAGAATTGATGGTCAATTATTTATAATTTTTCAACATAAGACACTTGAAAGTCAAAAGTAAAAAAAACATACAAAACATTGCTTTTAATCAATGAACTAAGAAGCCACAACTCAGCATGAGTGATATTAAGTAGGTCAGCTTAATTTTGATATATTCTGGTCTTTGATGCTGATGTATGATTATGTATTAATAGAAATATATCAAGTAGCTGTTGCTAGATCATAGAAAGAAGGACTTCCCAGAACTTCTTCTAGTGTAGCTCCACTTATCTATAGTTTATGATTCACTCCTTCAGAGTGAGGGCAAGAAGCAGGGGCAGGATTTCAGAACAGCACCCCAGGAAGTGGTATTCATATTCAGCATGGGGTGCTTGAACTCCGGTCCCCCGAGTGACTGGAAACTCTGCTGCCACTGAGCAACCTTTCCAGCTGACTTAAAAGGTGCAATCAATAAGCGACCGGTACATTCTCCTGGATTCATCCCGCGTGCATCTACGAGATCAAAAGCTGGCGATTCCTTTGTTTGCTGTTAATCCATTACTGACATGTCAAAATGCACAACAAGCAAAAGGTCTGTGTCAGTCAGTGAGAACGCCTTTGAGCATGACTCAGCAATTTATAGCTGTACAGCGAAACCATTACCTTTGTTTTGTTGAGATATCCATCTCTAACAAGTGGAACTGAAAAATGACAGACTGCTCTCTCACTCGCAGCGCACCGCATCAAAAACAGTTAATGAATTCTTCATGGATGGAGAAAATAAAGACCGCTTGATCTTAATGACCTAACACAGGCTCGTCAAATGACTGTGTTTATGTGGTGGCAGGATAGTCGGGGGAGGAGTCAAAGTAAGTGGGTTCACGGGGAGGGATGGACACAAAACGAAAATCTAAATCTACTACAAGCATCAAATATACTTTTCAATACAGATTCCACATTATCAGACTTACACCTTGGTCATTTACCCAGAGATCCATTTGTTGGAATATTCAGGTGTTCAGGTTTCTTTAGAAAAAAACTGTTTCCTATTGCCATTTTGTATTGATATGGTGATATTTTCAAATAAATGGTTACTACAATAACTGTGATCCTTTGCACTTCCTTTCATAAAGTGCATGTACTGATAAATTCAAAGTGAAGTTGGTTCTCTTGCTGTACTTATTCTAAATCTCTTCGGGTTACAGCACTTGCTAAATGCCCAAATTATAAAATGTAAATGTAATTGATCTCCTTGGACTTTACAGTTCACATCAGGATCATTATCTTCTCCCTTTGATCTTAATGATCCTTTTATATCAAACACACTACAGGTGCTAGATGAAAACCTTGGAGTGTCCAGGGAGTGAACTTGGTCCAGGCTGCTATTTGCAATGCTCCATCGATCGCCGATGGAGAAACCCTTCACTTTTCCTACTTCTCAGGGAGGTGAGACTGCAGAGTAAGCTCACAGAGGAGAAACCACTGTAGCTTGTAGGGATTTAACATTATTCTGCTGAAGAACACTAGAGCAAAGACATTTGCTCTTCTGTGCCAAGACAATATATTACAAATTGTATTTATACTGTTTTATTTGTTTTTGTTGTTAGCTTTTTTTTCCAATCAAAACATAATATGCAAACATACAAATGGACAAAAGAGAGAGGAAAAATACTTTCAGCAGCTTTTCGTGCAACAGCAGTTTCCCTTTGCTGCATTATTTTAGCTACAAGTCAAAGTGTTTTGTTGAAAAAGGCTTTTATTCTATGTCCAAAATCGTTTAAACGTCTAGGCTTTCATCAATCTCATCTGTGTGCAACGCTCAAATCAGGATGATCATCCCCCTGACTTTCATGTTTATGAGCCTTGTTATTTACCATGGCAGCCAGGGCCACAGGGACAGCAGGGACGATCCCGCTGGATGCTTTTCGAACCAATTATCCAAGACAGCATCCCAACCAAAATGATGCGAGTCTGTCTATGTGTGTGTGTGTGTGTGTGTGTGTGTGTGTGTGTGTGTGTGTGAGTGTTTGTCCAACCCTCATTTACCCAGACTATTCCAAGGTTATCACAGTGACGGATATAATGACCAATGGCAGCCTTGGCTCCAATTAAGGGCTGGTATCTCTACCCCTTCACAACCAATAAGGGGTGAGATGTTGAGCAACCGAGAGGGACAAGGTAAGCCATATGAGAGGACACCTGTGCACAAACACACATCCCTACAAACCTAACATGCCGCTGGCCACCCTGTCTGCTCATTTCTGCATACACGTCAAGGGGGGGGTCAACAAAAAGGAAAACTACAAAACAACATACTTAGCTGCCATTTTGCCCCAGTTTAAAGAAGATAGCCCATGTGGTTCTTAACAAGAATAAAGTTTAATGTTCCAGGGGGAGTTTGGACTAACAGAAGCCACGGATCATAAAGGACGACAAATAACCACCAATACAAAGAGAAAGTCTCTCTGTTTCCTTCCAGTGTTTTCTCTAATCAAATGACAATGAGTCCAACTGCATATTAAACTAATACTTTTCTATAGTTCTTGGATTTGGATTTAGCTGCTTCTTGGTCCTTTTGTTGAGCTCTACCTTATCTTGCTTTTGTTTCTAAAAAAAAAAAGTTAACTCTCTTAAACCATCTGCTGAACTAAACAATTAGAACGTGTAATGTTGAACAGTTTTCTCCGTGGTTATGAGTGCATAAAAGCATAATGTATGCAAAGAGCGAGATTATAAAAAAAAATAAAATCATCCCAAACAATAAAAAAAAACTCCAGCCAGCCCTTCTACACAATAATCAAAGGGAGATGATTCAGGTGTGGATCATCCTCTGACACTCTGGCTGCCACCTACACAGGAACGGGAAAGAGCACACACACACACACACACACACAAGTGGAGTGCGTGAGGTCATCATATGACTACAGTTCTGTGTATATTTACAAATCTGAGGGTGTCTTTGTCTAGATTAGGCAACTTCATTATACAGAAAACCAAGAATAACAGGCCGGGTGACTAAAGAGGGAAAAAGAGACAGAGGGACAGAGATGGAGAGCTGAATAAACAGAGAGAAAAAGGACAGATTTCCCCTCGTTCATCACCGCGCAAGAATGAAAGGATGATTTAAAACTCATCACTCAGAGGGAGCGAGAGAGTGTAGGAAGGAGAAAGAATTGAAAATACAGAAAGTGAGAAAAGGGGGAAGTAAAAGGCAGAGAGAGTAAGCAGAGGGGGGAGAGGAAGGGAGCGGGAACAGCGAGCAGGAGACAGGGGTAAAAGACAGACTTCTAATTATGGTGACTACCAGACCGAAACTGACAGGCCCTCTACATGCACGCACGCCCGCAGACGCAAGCGCAGGGTCACAGGAAGACAGGAATACATGAACACACATGCACATGCGCGCACGCACAGCTCGCATTCGCAGGCAGATTGTGAGGGATATATGCACAAATCCATGCAATATATCCCTCACAATCTGCCTGCGAA
>VOQJ01013829.1:42093-52279 GCA_015052665.1 Apistogramma diplotaenia | reverse complement strand
CACACCCCCTAATTTGATATATTTCAAAAACTTTGAAAAATCCTTTTTTTCTTTTTATTTAATTGTTTCCCCTTTTTGCATTTTTTTTTTTTTTTTTGACCACATCCTCTTCTGTCTCTCTCTCTCTCCCCGTGCAGTATGGTTTCAATATGGTCATGTCTCATGCACATGCAGTCAATGAAATTGCTCTCAGCTTGAACAATAAGAACCCACGGTAAGAGCTCAGGACTCCACCTCCGTAAAAGCAGGGCTGGGTCAAACAATAGGGAAATCCCTGCAGCCAGTTCATACGATATGCTTCCCATTCTCCATGGGGCTCTGCTGCTCTCTGAAGTTAAGGATCAGAGGTGTACACACAAGCTGTTAAGGGAATGTTTTCTAAAGGGAGATTAGTGGTAAACCACTGGGACTGATTACTTCATAATGAAGTTTATGAGGGTAAACATGTAAAAGCATTGGAATAGCTGCCAAAGCTTCAGACTCTAATATGGATTATAGCTTTCGACCCCTGTATGTTGATAGCGACACCAGTTTTGAGGATGCATTAATCGCCCTACATTTTATGCTTTTGATAGAAGATATAAAAATGGATTATGAGTGAGGGTTGCACTGAAGAACGCCTCTCCTGCACTTTCAGGACAAAAGCTTTGGTCCTTGAGCTGCTGGCTGCTGTTTGTCTCGTCCGAGGAGGTCATGAAATCATCCTGTCAGCATTTGACAACTTCAAAGAGGTGTTTATTGCAACTTTTTTAATGATTTTTTCGACAGCTATATATAATGAAGTTGGAATAAGTTGCTAGCCCAGCCATGAGTGAATATGCTACAAAATGTAAGTAACATCAATATAAGTGCCCTAATTTCCCGCATCACTGACATGCATAAAAGCATAAAGGTCCAGTATAGAGAGGGCTGAAAGCTGAGAAGCTCTGGGAAATTTTGTCTACTCAGGGTGAAAGCAAAGCTCTGTGGTGGCTTGCCTGAGATTATTAGGCTCATTAAGATACCAGATGTTAGCTAACCTTGAACAATCATAAGAATCAACTCCCCAGTGGGATCCAGTGGACCACAAAGATTTGCTTAGCCTTTTAGTTTCTGCCTGCACAATCACCCAAACTCCGGAACTGGACAAATTGCCTTGCAGTGGAAAGCCTCAGCGAGATGCAAGAGCTAATCAACTCTCTAGTGGAAAACAACATGGTAATTTTCCAAAAATATGCATTAACACAAAGTGACAGGTTTGTAAGATCTTACAAGAAGAAGGCCACGTATGTTGTTCAGCTGGAGCTGTGCTAATAGTCAAGTTTCAGATCCACAACTACAATATTTTAGGATTGTAAGTTTTGCATTTTCTGGCGCTTGGAAAATACTTTTTTTTCTCCTCGTCCTCTATTTTTATGGCAAACATTGACAGAAAAAAAAGTCTTGTGTTTCATTTTAAACCAATCACTATATATTAAACGAAATGTTGCTTCACATTTTGTATTTCAGGTTTGCAAAGAGAAGCATCGCTTTGAGAGGCTGATGGATTATTTCCGTAGCGAAGAGGGAAACATTGACTTCATGGTATGACAAGTGTTCTGTTACACATAGATGTATCCTTTTTGGTATGAATGTGTGTATATCCATCAAACAAATAAATATATTCAGCTCAAATGCCATAAAGGTCTTTTTATGGATGCGTGAGGGAAAACACACTTTTATAGCAGGTATGTAAGCAAAAACCAATGGGCTGTATACCAGTTTTAAGATAATGTATCCAGATACAGATTACATGTTAATATTAAGTATAAAACTTATATTAATGAGCGGATGTCTCTTTCCATTTCTTCTCCAGGTTGCTTGCATGCAGTTCATCAACATTGTGGTCCACTCAGTCGAGGACATGAACTTCAGAGTGCATCTGCAGTATGAATTCACCAAACTGGGACTGGATGACTTCTTGGAGGTAAAGAAATAATGTTGTGCTAAAAGTGGGCCGATCGTTCTCACTGTGTACGTGGAGACTATCTGTGGGGTGCCACTAATTCTGAATTTGATCCTCTCTTGTGTCAGAAATCGAAACACACGGAGAGCGACAAGCTGTCGGTGCAGATCCAGGCTTACCTTGATAACGTATTTGATGTGGGTGGCCTGCTAGAAGATGCAGAAACCAAGAATGCAGCGTTGGAGAAGGTGGAGGAACTGGAGGAGCACCTGTCCCATGTAAGTGCACCACCCAGTCTGGACCACCAACACTGCTCTCGATGCACATTTATGAGATTGTTGTGGCTCTCCAGCTATGTACTTAACTCGGCTGTTTCTACATGGCAATTAGAAATCTACTCGGTGTTTGCACTTCACAAGTGGTTCAGGATAATAATTGGGTGGTGAATGCTGGAAAATAGAGTGCGTGAAACAATCTTATTATTGTTCTTGTGTTGGCTCAGTCTTTCTGGGCTATTGCCTTTGTATCCCACGCTGCTTTGCAAAGACCTTCTTCACATGGAAAGGTCGTAGGCAGCCCCTGACATCATTCTAGGAATTTCATAACAAACTCTGCTCTCAGAGGTCAGAAATGATGGGGGAGGGAGAGGGTGAAGATTCTTGGGTGAATTCCTTTGCAAGATGTGTAATGTCGAATCAAAACTAAAAGCTGTGTCATGTTCTTGCTGCATCATCCTGCTTGCTATATCTAATTTCTCACTGATGATGCAGTGTGTGGAAAGGAGAGGTGGGGAAGTGAAGCTGGGAAAGATGCCCATTGTGTGGATCAATTCTTTCCTTCGCTCATCTCTCTGCTGCTCTGTCTTCTTTCCCAGGTGACTGAGAAGCTTCTGGAGGTTGAGAATGAAACAATGATGAAAGTAGCTGATCTGGAGAAGCTGCTTCTTCACAAAGACAAGGAGCTGAATGTAATACGGGTAAGCCACAGTCGTGGTGATGCAATATTTCTTGCTTTCCTCGTATCATAAAGGCTTCAATTACAGAAGTGTGTTGGCAGAGATCTGGTTCATAGGCTTGTGGCTAAATTGCTGTATTAGCAAATTAGGTCACAAAGAGACAGGATGTTTATTTAGCTTGTGTAGTCACCGCATTGTGCTCTTTATTGCCCCCTGCTGACTGCTCAGGAGACGTACGAGTCAACCAGCACCCAGGTTCACACCTTGAGGAGGATGATCAAGGAGAAGGACGCTGCATATCAGAGGCACTTCAACATAGAGAAGCGTCTGCTGGAGCTCGAACAACAGGGCACCATTCGTTTGCACAAGAAACCGGATGGAGACATTGCCATCGAGCCGCTGGGCGTCAGCGGCGCTGGGATACCTTTGGGGGACATTGGGCAGCTGTCTTTGGTCTCAACAACTGGGTTGATAGAACTGGGAGGACCTGATACCAGTTTACCACCAGCCAGCGACGCGCCTCCTCCCCCTCCGCCTCCTCCTCCCCCTCCACCTCCTTTGCCATCTGCTTCAGGTGATGATGAGACTTTGACTAATAGTCTGGTGATTCATATATATGTGTGTGAAAGTTGACTCTCTCATCTGTAGACCTTCAGAGCAGGTCTATTTTCTTTGTGCCAAAGTGATGGGTAACAGCAGCGTTCTTCTCAGCCAGACAGGAAAGGGAAACATAAGGCTCGTTTCCTTTGTGTGCGGAATGACTGCACCGACTGTCGGAGCACTTTCCAGCCTTTTATCATAACTAGACTTTATCAGGTTTCAGTAACATTAAAAATCAGTTTTCAGAGAGTGTCAGACAAATGTGGCAACCCCACATAGAACTTAAGGAGAACAAAGCAGTTGTAAAACGTGCAGTGAGTATAGCTATATTCTCTTCTACATTAATTACAGGTCCGACTGCGCTAGTCCCACCACCACCTCCTCCTCCACTTGCTCCTCCTCTGCCAGATGCTTCCCCTTCTGTCTTCTTGAGTGTAGGTCTGTCAGGTGAGTGTGCACAAAATTACATTTGAGTATCTTTGCTTTCAATTCCTATGTTCACAGTAGAGTATAGGATTCTGGGCGGCTGTGGGTCAGGAGGTGTCTACTAATTGGAACGTTGATGGTTCTCTAGTCTGTGTGTTGAAGTGTCCTTGGGCAAGATAATGAACCCTGAGTTGCTCCCGATGCATCCCTCAGAGTGCCAGTGTGTGAATGTTAAGATAAAAGCACTTATGCATAGAGAAAAGGTGTTGGTATGAATGTACGCATGTGAATGGGTGAATGAATTATAGTAGAAATGTGGCATAAAAGTACCAGTCCATTTGTTTTATGATTTATCTAACAATTACCTCACCACAGCTATCAGAATCAAGAAACCCATAAAGACGAAGTTCCGCTTGCCTGTGTTTAACTGGACGGCCTTGAAGCCCAATCAGATCAATGGCACGGTCTTCAACGAGATCGATGATGAACGCGTGCTAGAGGTAAATCAGACAGATAAAACTTTTTTCATTAGATTTAGATCTGGATTTTAAATGTCCCAAACATAAAATGGTACATTTGTGGTAAATTAGCAGTAATCTCAGCAAAAGGTTTGGATTTCAACGCTCAAAATCTCAGGTTTCATCACGACAGGGCCAATTTGGCCTGAGTTGGGTTTTAGTAGCGTGGTAATAACAAGGTAATAACAAGTTAATAACATAAAAGTTTACAACAAGTAAGCTGAGTGTCATTCGTGTGCAGGAGCTGGATCTGGAGAGGTTTGAAGAGCTGTTTAAGACGAGAGCTCAGGGTCCAATTGTGGATCTTTCCTGCCCAAAGAGCAAAGTAGCTCAGAAGGCGGCAAACAAAGTCACACTTCTGGACGCCAATCGCTCCAAGAACTTAGCCATCACACTGCGAAAGGCTAACAAGACCACAGAAGAGATCTGCAAAGCGATAGAGAAGTATGAACCCGTCTCGAACACAAAGGCAATACTTTAAGAATTTTCTGTAAAGCAAGTTACTGTCAACATTTTATTTTTACTCAGATTCGACCTCAAGGCCTTACCCGTGGACTTTGTGGAGTGCCTGATGCGTTTCCTGCCCAGCGACGCGGAAGTGAAGGTGCTGCGTCAGTACGAGCGCGAGCGGCGCCCGCTGGACCAGTTAGCAGAAGAAGATCGCTTCATGTTGTTGTTCAGCAAAATTGAGAGGCTGACGCAGAGAATGAACATTATCACCTTTGTTGGGAACTTTGCCGACAACGTGAACATGCTCACGCCGCAGCTCAACGCCATCATTGCTGCTTCTGGCTCAATCAAATCCTCACCAAAGCTCAAGAGAATGCTTGAAGTAAGATGTGTTCGTTTCCCTCTGTGTTTTCACAACAGCAGCATTTGTATTTCTTATGCATGTTCACGCTGTTCTTTTGGTTTGCTTGTAGATCATCTTAGCCCTAGGAAACTACATGAACAGCAGCAAACGAGGCTGCGTTTATGGTTTCAAATTACAAAGTCTTGATCTGGTGAGTAACGAGGTGTGAAGTTTATTGCAATACCAGTCAGCACAAAAATGTGCCCTAGTGTTTATTCTTCAATTACTTTTTCTAATAATGTTTTTTTTTTCTTCTTTTTTTTTTAATTGCACAGCTTTTGGACACTAAGTCTACAGACAGAAAGATGACATTGCTCCACTACATAGCTCTTATAGTGAAGGAGAAATACCCTGAACTGGCCAACTTCTACAATGAATTGCACTTTGTGGAAAAAGCTGCAGCAGGTGAGCGTGCACCAGTAAACATTTGGAGACAATATGGTTACTGTAAAATGCTACACGATATACTTAAAAATATGCTCTCCTGTCTGCATGTGAAGTGTCTCTGGAAAATGTCCTGCTGGATGTTCGAGAGCTGGGGAAAGGCATGGACCTCATCCGGAGAGAGTGCAGTCTCCACGATCACTCAGTCCTGAAAAGTTTTGTCCAGGCCAGTGACTCACAGCTGGACAAGCTACAGAAGGACGCCAAGACAGCAGAGGTATCCAACAATGTCCTCACCTCCAAAAACCTCAAAGTATCTACTGGAAGGAATGAAAATGAAACCTCTCTCACACATTCACCACATGCACAGCCACTCGTGACGCCTAACTCGACAGTGTTTACAAACATTCTCTTTCCCAATTTTAGGAAGCCTTTAACAGTGTGGTGAGCTACTTTGGAGAAAGCGCCAAGACGACTCCACCCTCCGTCTTCTTCCCTGTGTTTGTGCGCTTCATGAAGGCCTACAAGGTGAGGACACCAAGCAGGAGCTAAATCTTTGGATCTGTCCTCGCTTCTGTCCTGACAGGGTGCAGCTCTCTCAGCTGGTAATTTGGGAACTTCCCTGGGTTGCTGTCAGTCGCGCTGAGAGCAGAGCAGGGCAGAGCTTTGGCGGCTTTTGTGGCACAGGACGTGGCGTACAGTCCCAGGCCAAAAAACAGGAAAGGCCAGCTGGGTCTGACTTTAGAGCTGCAGCTGTGGTGTTTAGACTGGTTCTCCCCTCCACCCCCCCCAACTTTACCTCCGGACAGCCTCGCCCTGCCCCAACACACAGCACACTTCCTGAGATTGTTCTACATCTGGATTTATGGGATCTGCTCAAGGAAATGTGCAACACAATGATTTCTGGACTTGTGTGTCTGTTTGAGTGTGTGCATGTGACTTGACACAGACTTGTTACCTAGAGTAACAGAATATGAGTAGTTGGTTTCTTCAGTCTTTAAGGTTTTTTATTTCCAGGCATCAAAGCTTTAATTTTTGACTTGAGCGAGAGCACAAGCCAAAAATAACAAACAGAGCAGCCAGGAGCAGAAATAAAGCCACAGTACTAAACAAACTAACGAGAACGCGAAGGTTACAATTTCAAACCCAACTCTGAATTAACACAAGAAAAGCTGGCTCTCCTGTAGAGTTGTAGAGCTCAAAGAAGTTAAAGAAGAACAAGTAACTGTGACTGTGATCTTGGAGAGTTTGAAGATAAATTTGACTTATCGATTCTTTTGTCAAACTTTCCCCGTACTGTACATCGAATTATTCATTTAAAGCGTGGTCGTGGCCATGTTTAGTAAAGCACGCCTTTCCTGTTTATGCCCAACCTTTGAACTGTTTTCTCGATTTTCCACAAGTGTGTGGACTGGGGTTTTGTTTCTACTGCAGTTTCTTGTCACAGATGTGTCACGTTTTCTCTTCTCAACAGGATGCAGTGGAAGAAAATGAACAGAGGAAAAAGCAAGAGGAAGTAATGAGAGAAAAGTTACTGGCTCAGGAGGCCAAACAGCGTGACCCTAAGGTACAGTCCAAGTGCATGCTGCTGAGCTGAATGAAATCTATCACGTATTTACTCAGTGCTAAATAAAGCCTCGTCTTGGGCCAAGAAGCACAGTGAAAAGTACAAATATCCTTTCCGCTGGTTCAGGTCCAGGTCCAGACGAAGAGGCATCAGCAGCACGAGCTGATCGCGGAGCTGCGCAGGCGGCAAGCCAAAGACCACCGGCCCGTGTACGAGGGCAAGGATGGCACTATTGAAGACATCATCACAGGTGGGCCAGACAGAGCTGTAAAAAGAATCCGTGCGCATGCCAGCAGCCCCAGTGTTCCCAGGCTGAGGATGACTGTGGTCATTCACTGTTCAGCTCCTTTGAAGTGCACCTTGTGCTACGTGGTTCAGACACCAGCACATCTGGAGCACAGCATATAGCCGTGGTTGTTCCATGACACGTCGTCTAGTCTGGAATGCTGTTGAGCTTCAGAGTGTGTATTTTCAGAAAGGCCGGTACTCGCACCTGTGGCTGGAGGCATCACGTTTTTGGGCTTTCTGTACATCCATCTTTAGAATTTCTTCTAATTTGGCACAAAATGCCACGTGAACTCAAATTTCTTATACAAATTTTGGGATAAGATTATATGTTATATCCAAAAGACCAAAGGTCGTCTTCACCGCAACATCGTATTGTTAGAAAAAAAAAACAGATATGGGGAGATAGTGAGTGTATTTCACATTTGATCAGATATGAATTAGCCTCACTAATCATTGATGGCTGCCTATTCAGCTCCTTCAGTCTTTACTACTCATTTCATACCAGTCTGGATAGACAGTAGCATAGTAATAATAGCATCCTGTTTGTAAAGTGAAAATTGATTGGCTAATGTGGAATCGCTTCTCCTGCATCTAAGCTTTGGAGATGCCACAGTTAAATCACGTAACAGCATACTTCATTATGAGCCTTTACTGGGAGAAAAAAACCCTGCATCTACAGCCTCAGCATCGCACATTAACTAACTGATGTTTTTGTGATGATCAATAATCGTTGTCTAAAGTGTAAATAATCTAAATGTTGCTTCATTTTAATACTTTTAGGGATAACAATAACAATGATTCTGTGTCACTACTGTCAGAGCTCTAACAGGGTTTTTATCCAGTGGACGACTTTCAGGACATGTCCTTAACCTCATTAAAAACACGAGGCTTTTACAAGGTTTGCCCTTCCCGCTTAGGCCAGTGTCTCAGGTGTGACATGTTTTCTCTTCCTCCCACTCCTCCCCCAGTACTGAAGAGCGTGCCCTTCACGGCCCGCACTGCTAAACGCGGCTCACGTTTCTTCTGTGAAGCCAACCTCTGTGACGACGCCAACTGCTAGCCCTTCCCCCTTAATGCCAAGGTTGACCAGGTGTCTCTCATATGCATCTTGACCTCCACCCCCCCTCTCCTCTCCCCTACTACCACCACCCCATGCATGCAGCATGATTCCTGTCATACCAACCCAACCCACTCCCAACTCCGACTACTGATAACTAACTTGGGCCGTCACTGGTTGTTTGTGTTCTACTTGAGAAGACTCCTATCGGGTGTCTGGTGATAGGAGTCAGCCAAACCTCTTTGCCTGGCGCAGAGAAAGTCGTATGGAGTGCCAACATGTTTTTGTGTGTAAAATATGTTGACACACTCCCAAGTCCAGTCCCGAGTGTGAACATGTGTAGAACATCATGCATGACACAATAGGCTTTGCATTATTATGCCATAATTCTTTTCAGTTATCTGATACGAACAGACTGAATATAAAGAGGTTTGGCTAACAGACTGATTGTGGTTTTTTTTTATCAGCACTGCCTTGTTCCATGAGACTAACTTGTTTGGTGTTGGTTTTTCCGGCTAACATGTGACTCTTCTTTCCTCAACCACCACTGTTTATTCTACCCTCTCCAGCTGAAAAGAAGATTAATGACAGTATTTCCCACTCCTAAGAGAGGGTAAGAAAGGTAGCCTGGCTGAAACCTGGCCTGCTTGGCCCTCCAGCTCCTGTGTGCTGCTACAGTGATGTCAGCTGCTTCAGCTAGTGCTTCAGGCGCAAGCAAAGAAACACAAACGCACAAAAAAAATAAAAAAAATTTGCTCAAGCAAACAACATACAGATAGCCAACTTAAAGGTTATATAGAAACACCAAGAAGCCAGTTAGCGTAGCATTGCTGAGAAGCGACTTCCCTGCTTTAAAAACAGTACGAATTCAGATGTTTACGTTTCTACAAGGTGTGCCTCAGGAGAAACACCAGTGGCACTTTCACAGTATTTATGTTTAGCTGTAATGCTAATGCTGGTACCCTTAGCGATGGGTACCATCCTCACCCCTTCCTATTATGTGTTGCATGTTGTCCATTGTTTATTTACCTCTCACCTGTCAGCAGTGTCCGCCATGTTTGTCTTTGCTAAATGTCATCCGCAGTGTGCTCAACAGCTATTTGGTCAACAGGCTCTAGAAGAAAACATAGTCAAACTTAGTGAATACAGTCTGCATCCACAGTTTTTCCTTTCCTCTGTCACAACCATCACCTATGATAATCTGCAAAATCAAGAGCTTGTTGACCATTGTATCGTAACCGTTGATGGCTACTTTGTAACTTCTTTGTTGACGGTGTTCCACAGTTGCCACGATCGCGTTTCTCAAAGCCTTGAATTTCTCTGTTTTTGTGCACAACTGCTGGCAGCTGAAATACAAGGTTATGGGAATGCATCATTCATATTTGCTAATTTTGTAGCTCTAATAGACATTTTCAGCTTTAACACAACGTTTAACTGCATAAGTGTTTCCAGATTGTCTGGACTTGTTTAAAAAAATACATATAACCATAAACACTCAGTTGTCAGTTTATTGGGGAGCTCAAACTAATGCAACCTAACAATAGTCCTGCAGTAAAGGCTACTTTTGAAGTTTCGGCTTCGTCATAGAGAGAAGGGATGTGGTTTGTGGTGCTG
>VOQJ01013829.1:17084-28184 GCA_015052665.1 Apistogramma diplotaenia | reverse complement strand
CCACCAGGAGAAAGCAGGCAGAGATTACTGCAGCCACCGTTGTTTGTCTGGCACGGGTGGTTAAGCACTGGAAAAGACAAAATGGAGAAATGTTTTCACCAACTGCTTCACTAATTTATTTATTTTTTAGCCCAACCCTCAGCTTTTATATCTGGATCAATGTAGGGAATATAATTTGATTGTACTGAAAATAACTTATGCACTGGCGGTTCTAGGGGCGGGGCCACAGGGGCATTGGCCCCATCTGAAATGTGATTGGCCCCCTGAAGTGCCCCTGTCCTGTCACTCATCTGTCCTCTGTATGTAGATGAAGTTTCATGCCGAAACAGTAGTGGCGCTAATGAGCCAAATAGAAATGTTCAGCGTAAATAAAGCTTACAGAAGAAGAAGATTTGCACGATCTTACATAGAAATCTTTTTAACCGATTTTGACATTTTGAGGAGTTTGTTGGTAATGGTAAGTCATAAATCCCTATTTACGCACAGCTGTCACATAGCGCAAGTCTGACAAACATTAAATTAAGAAGCAAAGTTAGTTAAGAGTAATGTTAACTGAGGCCCTACTTCTGTTTGGGCATGAATGTTAGCTTTTCACTAATTCATGTACTACTTTGTGATTTGCATTTGCATGTTAACATTAACTATAAAGTTTGGCAGTGATATAAAAGAATATAAAAAGAAAGGGTCAGTCTCAGGTGGGAATTCAGCAGTTTTAAATAAATAAAATGCTGGATTTTCTCATATGCTGTGTGTGTGTTTGAGAGTATTTTATCTATGTACAGTAAAAAATGCATATAAAATTTTATAAATATAAAAAGGAGATTTTACTGTGTAAGCTTTTTTAAATTAAATCTTTGAACATGGTGTGACTCGTGAAATGTATATACCAAAACATGTTTTTGTCTGCAAATGTGTTGGACAATTACTTGGCCCCTCTATGAATACTGTGGCCCCTTGATGGCCCCTTACTCAGAAAAATCCTAGATCCACCACTGAACTTATTACACCACAGACATAAACTCAACACAATCCATATTGAAATGCTATTTAATAATAATGATAAACAGTCTGTGCATGCTTTAGTCTCGTACCCTCGGGTTGCCGGTAGGGATGGTAGATGTGGATGTCCATGGGTCGGTGCAGGGTGCTGATCAGGGTAGTCTTGTTGGTTCCTAGAGTCTTATGAGCTCTGTTGATGGACTTTGTTTCCCAGTCTGTCCAGTAGATGTATTCCTCAAACAGTGTCATGGCAAATATGTGAGGGATGTCTTGGCTGAGAACTGCGAGGGTAAACAAACAATAAATCAATCACAGTTTTGTCATTCTGAATGCTTCCCACTGGCGCCCTCAGTAACGTTTCAGAACTTCCTAAAGCAACCAGTGCCGCTTCAACAGTGAGCAGGCTACTCGGAGGAAAAGCATTAACACACCACACCATATTGATAAGGCTCTGACTTTTTCTTGGTAGCATAATGTATTTCAAATGTGTTATTATATCAACAATATTAATAACTTGAAACTCTCGCTGCTCCCGTGTTGCTGTATTGCAAAGAGTAAGACTGATAAAATCACTGTTAATGTAAAACTGAGGCCGGGTGGGGTGCAGACACACAATGGCTCCACTAAATCTGTGTGTTATGTAATGAGTTATACACCTCATTAGGCTTTACACTAATTGCCACTTTTCCTGCTCTCATGTAACATATTTCATGCTTGATCTCAGTGTTTGAGGTTGTGTGTTACGGAAACAAGCCACAGCAATTCAAATGCAACATATTTTGACAGATTTCTAAATGCTGCACGAGAGGCGTGCACAAGTGGCACAAGTCGATCTTAGAGGATATTGGACTTTAAACAACTAACATTGTTAAGATGTCGTAGCGGTTTTACAGCATCAAGTCGAGCTGAGGTATTGGTCTGATTAATTAACTGCCCTTTGGTTACATCCTTATCTAAACTCAAACAGGCCAAGTCTTGTTGTGCAAATACAAAAAAAAAGGACACGCTGGTATTTCAGGGCGCGTGTGTATCCAAGGATTGGTTAATAATAATTCACAGCACACATGGAAGGTAGAACATCGAGCCAAAGGAAGACATTTTATGATAAACTGCCCGTGTCATTTTGTAGCAACAGTAGTTTTCCCTACAGAATGGGTTAAAAACCTGCATGAAGCACAACAGTCTGCTGGAAGTTTATTCTGTAGATTGCATAACCATCCCACAATTTGGCATCATGCAGATCTCAAGCAAAGGAAAATGGGATGCAATAGGTATCTATATGCTTTGAGCAGTGCTTATCAAATGTGGAAAGTTCCGGTGCAGATTCGCACTGTGCGCCTGAAATATGAACTATTGTAGTAGATGGGCTAAACAACTGAGCATTAAGCAGATGTCATAGATGCTATAGAGGCCTCTCTTAGCAGAGACACGGGTTTATGTCTTCAGTATGCCTGCTGTTTCTCAAACATTTGTGTGTACATACAGAAGAAATTCACTCAGACAAATTACAAGACAAAATTTACACACAGGAAAAAAAAACACCTAACCTCTCTTTAATCATCACAGCGGTCTTGTCATAAACAGTTTATCCTGTTAAATGAGCAAGATATAAACCACTTAAAGCTTCTCAGTTCCCTGCCACGTTTATTTATACATTACTAAATCAATAAATACGCAAATATTGTTTTTCTATTTCAAGATGCAACTATGTGACTCTTAATGGCATCCCGCTCTGCCGCTACTGGGAGTTTTCACATAATTACACAAAAGTCATAAAAGGTAATAAAAATATTTGAATCTCACATACAGTACTGTAATAAAGTCTTAAACCACAATTTATTTCTTCACATTTTTCTGGGAAATTGGGAAAATGGGTGCAGCGACTTAAATTGAAACATGAGCAAACAAGCATAGAAATACAGTGTGCAAAACAAAAACAGCTGATCCCACACTGCTTCAGTAATGCTGCGGTCCCGGCTCCGGGGAGGCCAGGACACAACTGAGAGTCGTTCCATCGTGCCACTTATTTTCAGTTCTTGCATTATTTGTAACTCAGCCTTTTCTCCCCATTTCCCATCCTTAATAACTTCCTGACAGCCACACTTCCAGTGAGACCATTTCTGATGAAGAGTAGACGGATCAACCTTCAGTTGATGACCCGTGTCAGTGTTTTTCTGGTCTGCTGCTACTTTTTTCACTTCTACTAGTCCAGTTTTCTCACATTTTTTTAAACACACTGCATACCACGCAAAAAAATTGGTCCTTTGCCAAGTTGTCACACACAACACAACACAAAACTGGCTCATCTCTTGAGTCAGGTGCCATTTTTTGACCAATACGATCACTAAAACGACTGCAACCTCACACTTTCGACTGTGATTCAGATGTCGGGCTATGAGCCACCAGTCAAATAGTTCTTAGTACGTGAAAAGCAGTAAAAGAATGTTTGTGTTTACTGTTCTCTTACCTGTGTGTCTGTTCTTGCCATCCAGGCTGGAAAACTCAATGTAGTCCTCTCTGGCATCAGCCCAGTATATGCGGTCATTGATGAAGTCTAGGGTTAATCCATTGGGCCAGGTGATCTTATCTTCTACGATGACACTTCTATTGGTGCCGTCCATCCCAATTCTCCCAATGTGGGGGTTGTCACCCCAGTCAGACCAGTAAAGGTAACTAACAGTGGAGAAAGAGAATCTCAAACCTATAGTTGTACATTCAAATCGAAATCACCTTAATATTAAATTATGTAAGAAGTTACAAGTTAAAATTCTAGAAGCATCAGCGCATGTTTCTCACCCATAGCGTACATCCACAGCCACTGCACGAGGCTCCCTTAGGCCACTGTTGACCAGTACTGTCCGGTAAGCCCCGTTAAGTTTTGACACCTCAATGGTGTCTCGGCCTTTGTCACACCAGTACAAGTTTCCACCAACCCAGTCTACTGCCAAACCATCAGGATTACTCAGAGAGGTTCGGTGCAAAACCTGCCAGGTTTATAAATCAAAAGGTAAGATGACGATAAAGTTCCCAAACACAAACTCACACAAGAAGTGAACATGATTAAACACGTGTTTCCTGCATAAAGAATCCAGTATTCCACCAGAAAAATAGCCCATATATCAAATCAAATGAAGGGACGTCCTCACTGACCTCCATGTTGCTGCCGTTCATGTGCATGCGTCGAATCATGCTTCCCTGAGTGGTCACATCTGTCCAGTAGATCATATGCTCTGCGTAGTGGAAGTCCAGCGCTACAGCATTATTAAGACCCTGAGAAAGAGAAAAAGAAGAAAAAAAATAAGGGGGGGTGGATTAGGAAGCATGCAGAAAAGAAAAACACTGATTGAAACTGTGACCCGTGTATCTTACCTGCTTTATAAGAGTGTAGTTGGAACCATCCAAGTTCAGTTTTCTCAGGTAGTAACGGTTGGCAAAGATCAAGTAGGGCTCTTCATCTACACGCACATATCAGAGAGAAAGCACATGCTTTAGGAATGCGCTTGCTGTGAAGATTCAGTGAAAACGCACATGTGTGTGATTTACCTGATGTGGACTTGCAAACGGTGGGGTCATTGGGGCTGAGCTCAAAGCCATCCACGCAGAGACAGTGGAAGCTGCCATGTGTGTTGATACAGAGTTGAGAACAGGGGTAGGTGGTAGTGCACTCATCTACATCCACACATGTCTTCCCGTCGCGCTTCAGCTGGAAACCGGGATGGCATCTGCACTGAATGCGCCAAGAGCACAGGAGATAATGTCACAATCTCACAGTCTCCAGATTCAGGCACTTCTCACTTTTAGTCTGGAAGAGTTACAAAGGTGTGCCACTACGTGTTACAAAACCTCTCAGTCAGCCAGCGACATGTTTTTACCTGCCACCGAAAGCTTTATTTCTGCTCCGTTTCTGAAAATGAAATCCAGTTGCTGCTGTCAAAAGTGCTGCATAAATAGCTACAAATCTCATTTGCAAACTTGTCTTCCAACAGAGTACACGGCTAAAGGGTAAGCTGACATCATCGCAGCATAAGGCACGGTCAGAACACGTATTCAGAATTGTTTCAACTGACACTTCTGACAAGCACATCTGTGTTTTGAAAGGACACAAACACACATACATACACGCAAATTCTCCTGTACCATCAAGTGGGAATTGGCAGTCTACTAAGCCTGAACACACACTGAGGAAGCCACGCTTGTGGAAACGTTTCTGATGGAGAAGTTTCAATACGTACAATTCAAGTTTTGTGTGCTCATAATTAGTCAGTTTGCAATCCTTTTGGCATCCCTACAAGAACAAAATCTTATCATTTTCAAATTAAGCTCTGGCCACAACCTCACCACCACAGAAGACACAAGAGTTCACACAGAGTTCAGTCTGTTCCGAGGCTGGCCTCCTACTTTCAAGAATGACAGGCAAAACATGTTTTTGTCTTGCATAACTGCACGCCTTAAGTGAGTGGATCCCAACCTATTAAAATCAAGTCCCCCAACTCCTCATTACTGTAATATACACTGTTTTTTTTGTGTGTGTATGTGTGTGTGTGTACAGAAAACAATTAAAAAGCGGAAAAAACAACAACAATAAAGCAGCTTACCTTGAAGCCAATCTTGAGGTCATCACAGAGCTGCGTACAGCCACTCAGCTTACTGTTCAGACACTCATTGATGAAGCAGTTGAGTTCATCAGAGCCGTCCCCGCAGTCGTCATTGTGGTCGCACAGCAGAGTCTCATTCAAACACTTCCCATTGCGGCATGTGAAAGTTGACTCGTTACACGTCCTCTCTGAAATCAGAGATAAACAGCAGGTTATAGTAGAGCGTGAAACAGGATGCAGCTACACTTTTATGAAAAAAAAAATTAACATGTGATTTATACCTTAGTATGCTAGCAGAGAAATAAAAGACAGAGGGGGAGGAAATAAATACCAGTGTCTGTGCAGCGAGGGTTCTTGGGAGCTTCATCCGAACGATCCTGACAGTCAAACTCTCCGTCACACTCCCACTTCTTCTGGTTAAGGCAGCGGCCATTCGCACAGCGAAACTCATCTGCGCCGCACGCTGGGTATTCTGCGCCAGGACGGATTCATCATTAATGTCAACTTTCAGTCGGTGGTTCAGCAAAAACAGCCACAAACCACATTCATTTTCAACCAGTGGGGATATATTCTAAACCAACATTTAAGCTTCCAGCACGCAAAGCGGCGCGCACACTCACCACATTCGAGGGATTCATCCGACCCATCGGAACAATCAAAGTCGTGATCGCACACAAAGTGCTTGGGGATGCACTGTCTGTTCTGGCACATGAATTCATTTTCAGCATCGCACGGATTGTTGGTGTACACTGGAAGCAGACGGAAACACTTGTCTTAATGCACGGGGAACTGTGACGTTTCTCTGCACTTTGATTCACTCGGTAACTGTCTCACTCACTGCAGCCAGCCTTGACACTCTCATCGGCTCCATCATGACAGTCATTGTCTCCATCGCATTTCCAGCGCTGCGGCACACACATGTTGGAGCCTGGACACTGGAAAGCCTCAGGACTGCAGGTTTTGGATTCTGTAACAGCACGTGAAACGTAAACAATGACGGGACAACAGGAACTGCCATGCTCCTTACAGTTTTAGGTAAAGAGAGAAGCAACATGTCACTTACTGCATTTATGGTCCTCGTCCGAACCATCACCACAGTCGTTGGAGCCGTCACACACCCAGTGGCTGGAAATGCAGCGATGGTTACTGCATTCAAACTGGGTTGATGTGCAAAATTTGTCTGCAAGAGAGGATGGAGAGCATTCAGCATTTTTCAGCAATTATTTCATTTACTCTAACCGTAAGCTGTGTTTTTCCATCTGCAGTAGGAAGCCCAAAGAAAAACAGTCAGGCTTTTTTGGTATGCTTTGTGTGTTTTCAAGATAAAAATAGGGGTTATTAGAGGACAGCTTTGCAGAAGACTGACCACAGTGTGTCTCATCAGCCCCGTTCTCACAGTCATTCTCCTTATCACAGGTCCAACTCATAGGAATGCACCGACCGCTGGGGCAAGCAAAGAAGTTGACTGGACATTTAAGCTTCCTTTTATCTGCAACACAACAGGGGAAAAAAATGAGGAACCGCCGATGGTTTAAGAAAAGCTGAACGTTCATGTGTAGGGAAACGAAGCACCTACCCGGACAGTTTCTCTCATCGGAAAAGTCTCCACAGTCATTGTTGCCGTCACACACCCAAGAGGACAGATAACACAGAGTGGTTTTCTCACAGCTTTGAAAAGAGGCTCCTTTAACTCCAAGGCGGAAGAAACGGGAGCAATCGGTGGGCTCTGAGAAAAATGGAAAAAAGCCTTTTAATTTTTAATTACACAAATGACACAATTTTTTTTGTTAATATATATGTTTTTAACAACTCCACTTGTGATAAAAGAAGAAATATTGCTGAAAATCGGTCCAGATTACATACGGCAGTTCATTTCATCACTCGCATCCTCACAGTTCACCACCTGGTCACAGCGGCTGTAGTTGGAGATGCAGCTTCCATCCTTGCACTGGAACTCTCCTGCTTTGCAAAGCGTCACTGCAAGAACGTACAGCAGTTTTACAAATGACAAATGGAGAGAAAGTACATCCTCAAAAGCAGATACAAACTCCCGAGGGAGTCAATTTTAAGATTTCGTTCATTTGAAATAAGTAAACTGATCAGCCACTGATCAGCAAACTCTGGTAACATGTTAAAAATATGTAAAAGACAAAGAAACAAATGACTTACTGTTGCAGGGCAGTTCGTCTGAATGGTCACCGCAGTCATCCGTGCCATCACACCAGAACTGGTGACCAATACAGCGGCCGTTCATGCAGCGCCTGTAACCTTTCTTGCAAATTCGATTGGCTGTGAAGAGAGAGCAGTTGAACAGAGTTAGCTCAGATGTAGAGCTTGTTTGCTTTATTTTTAAAACGTCTCTCAAAAATCAACTAATTGTCTGAAATCTTAGGATTTCAATTAAGCTCACCATCTAATTGCCTCATGAAAAACTCACCACAATACGACTGCTTCTCATCAGACTTGTCCTTGCAGTGTGCCATCCCGTCACAGGTCAGGCTGTAGTTAATGCAGTCGCCGTTTCCGCACTCAAAGTCATCGACGCTTCCACACGACATATTCAGGGCTGGTGAGGCAGAAACATTTCAATTCAGCAACCTTTGTTCATTCTTATCGGGACAACACCTTGTGAAGTTTAATCCTTCCGCTTTCTTACGAGAACAGGTGTTGTCTTCGAGGAGTTGCCTGTCTCCACGGCAGCTGCAGTTGACCCGTCCATCAGATGTGGGCAGACACAGGTCCTGGCAACCTCCGTTGTTTGATCGGCAAGGGGAAAACTCACCTGAGGAATGTTTAGAGAAGCACTTTAATCTGTATGTCAAATGTGGAAGCAGCTGGGAACGAAAGCAACTCAGCCACAAACTGGTAAAACACGTAAAATGATGTATAGTGCACAGAGGTCACCAACTTTCTGCAGAGGTCATCGTTACAGACCTCCAAAGTTCGTGCGGTCTTCAGATTAACTCAAGAACAGTGCATAGAGAGCTTCATGGAATCGGTTTCCATGGCTGAGCAGCTGCATCCAAGCCTTACATCACCAAGTACAATGCAATCCTAGGATGCACTGGTCACCATTGGACTCTGGAGCAGTGGAGATATGTTATGGCAACCCGATATGAGTCTGGATTTGGTGGTTGCCGGGAGACCAGTACTTATCTAACTGCATTGTACCAAGTGTAACATTTGGTGGAAGGGGGATTATGGTGTGGGGTTGTTTTTCAGGACCAGGGCTCGGCCCATTATAGTGAAAGAAACCGTTACTACTTCAGCATACCGAGACATTTTGGACAATTTCATGCTCCCAGTTTTATAGGAAAAGACCCCTTCCTGTTCCCATAAAGGTCTACCAAATGCACCTCTGGAATAACAATCAAAAATCCCCATAAATACACTCCTAAACCTCATGGAAAGCCTTCCCAGGAGAGTTGAAGCTATGAAGCTACAAACCCTATAGATTAAGAATAGGATTTTTCTCAAGTTCATATGTGTGTGAAGGCAGATCAGTGAATACTTTTGGAAATATTGTTTACATAAGATATGGTAGCAGCTCTGTGTGACTGCACTTAGGTAGTAAGGCAAGGCGGTGGTCTGTAAATGGTAAAGAACAACACTCGAGTGGGGGAATTTAACTGGAGAGCCACATATTCAAAGTATGGCAAAGTATAGTAACAGCCTGGCCACTGGTACACATGAAGATATACGCAGATAGCAAACATGATACCAGCTACCATCCAGCAGAAACTAAACAAACTACAGCTGAGATTGATAAGAATTTCATTCGTTTTGCCATGTACAGTAGTCATAAATCAAATTATTGGGCAAATGATGATCTGAAGGCAACTTTGGGGGAGGAGCAGATAATGCCAAATTGCAGGAGTGATGATACTCACAGCTGTTTGTGTCATTAGCCACAGCAACGATGCCCATTGGTTGCTGAGGGATGTCAGCACGCAGCACTTTCATGTCTCCTCCTGTGTACTTGTCAGCTCTGAGGACAGCCCTCCTCACCCAGTCAGTCCAGAAGATGTAATCTCCATACACAGCAAGACCAAACGGATGGACAGGCTCGTTCTTCAGCAGGACCTGAGGAATGAAAAAAGTAGGAATCATTCCTGGAACGCGAGGTGCGAGTCCATGCGTCCGTGATCACGTCTTCACAGGGAAAGTAAAAAAGAAAGAGCTGTCTTACGTAACGGTTGCTTCCGTCATATTCACAGCGTTCGATCTTGTCCAGCGTGGCGTCGGAGAAGTAGAGTTTCTCAGCGCGGTGATCTATGGCCAGGCCATTGGGGGTTTTAATGTCACTGCCGATGATCACGATCACATTGGCTCCATTCAGAGAGGCCCTCATAATGCTCGGAGACTGCTCATTCCAGTTGGTCCAGAACATTAGACTATGGTGGGAGCAAACAGAGGGCAAGAATTAAGAGCAATGGGAGCTCCCAAAATGTTACATTTGACAAAACTAAAATAAATCAAATGCTAAAGAGAAAGTAAGTAACTGCATTGGAGCAGAGCCCTGATTTAGTGCAGAGCAGCAAATTTTGATATTAATAACTCACTCTTGACACTCGTCCAGCACAAAGGCTCTGGGGTGGTCTTCTCCAGACATGGTGACTACGGTGTTGCGGTTGTAGGCCACAGAGCGGCTCTGATCCACAGTGTGGCGAGTGATGGTGGAGGTTGTATAACTGGTCCAGTAGAGTGTATCCCAACCACGATGGTATGCCAGACCCTCAACTGACCCAACATCTGTGATAGAAAAAAAAAAACAAGATTGGCCTCTGCTAATCAGTGTGTGTGTGTGTGTGTGTGTGTGTGTGCGTGTGTGTAGCTGTATCTTGCTGTTTTTAATGTTACCATGAGCTGCAAAACTATTTGCCCCATAGGGATTTCAAATATTTCTTTGGCCTTAATACATCTGACCCATGTGAGAGGCTTGAAATGAACAAATGCTTTATATTACACTAAGAAAAAGTATCGCCTCTTAGAGGTGTTAGTAGGAGCTTTAAAGAGGACCTTCAGTGTGAATTCAACAAATCATTAATCATTGTCAGAGAGTTACCATGGGGCACCTACAACTTCACTGAAGAGGAAGTGGTAAAGGCTTTTAAGGTTGCCACATCCACCTGAACAGTGAAACACTGAGGGCTATTAGAATAAAGGGGAAACTGAGGCAAGTGAAAAGGGGAAAGTAAAATGGAAGCGATACCATACTTAGTGTGCGTCACAGCTGTTGTTCTTGGACAGAGTTTAAAGAGTCTGTCTCATCATTTCTTTTCATGGCTAACCGCCTGCACATACAAATACAGCTTCTTGTGGATACTCTCATTCAAGGTCTGGACTTCTTGTTCTGGGAAGAAAACTGCAACTGGGACAGCTTGAGTCACTTCAGGGATAAAGTCCAGGGTAAAGACAAAGCAGCCCCCCCCCCCCCCCCCCCCCCCCACTACTTTTTCTCTTTCCTCTTCTTTTTTCTCCCACCCCACACACTCCCACAAACTAC
>VOQJ01013825.1:50479-66566 GCA_015052665.1 Apistogramma diplotaenia | reverse complement strand
CTGAAAACCAAAAAACGGTCGAGTCGCTCCGAAAACACAAAGTCATGTTTATATAGTTTATTTTTTTTTTTTTTTTTAATATCATGCCACTGTTCATGTTACTGCACACTTGTTAATGTTTACTGGAGAAGAAAGGCTTTAAAACAGCCATCAAAGGTTATATACAGTAACTAATGTGATTCATGCCTATCAATATTTTATGAAGAGGTACCAACTGTGGTGATTTACAGGACACTGGGCAATATTTTAAGCCTGGACTATAACATCATTCCATAACACTGCCTGGGAAAAATGTTTCTACTTACCAGATGGAGGTCCTTACACACTGAGTTGGTGCTGCACAAACTGTTCACGCAGTCATCAACGTCTTGCTCACATCTGAGCCCGGCGTAACCGGGACTGCAAAGGCAGTAAAAGCCATCTACAACTAAAGGAAAATCCGTAGAATAGTTTCAGTACCTTGCATCATAAATTAAGTCACTCAAATCTCGGCGTGTGCTACATCTCTGCACAGGTAAGTGCTGATTATGAGCTTAAAGCACCACTGTGATTCTATTTTTAAAGGATACGGCCATTAAATAAATGGCTCTTGCTTGTTTCAGTGAGACCTGTTGCCGGCAAAGTCCAAACTGCCTTCTGCCTTCGTCTGACAGTTTGACACTCTAACCAGCTTTAAATGAACCTGTCTGCGATGACCATTCACAGTCCTCTTCTCTCCACTCGCTTTCCTCGTCTCGCCAGATTTTTTTTTTTTTTGCTCACTGAAAGCCTGAGAGCCTTGTCATTTTGCTGCAAGACTCTCAACATACTTGCAAGATGTTGAATGATGGGAAAAGAATGCAACAGAGGGAGAGGAGCGGTTTGAGCGGTATTCTTAATTCAGGAGCTACAAATGCGCCAATTTCTTCCATCAGAAGTTAGAATCTCCCACGGCTAATAATCCATTCCTTCCGCTCTTCATTTATTAATGACTTTAAAGAGGGATGCATCATTCTGTTTCTCCAACACAACACTGGTACAGGCAGCCAGTGACAGAGGTAATTGCAGTTCTTACAGGAGTGAATTTATTACTTCCCCAGTCAGGGTCCCTGGATTCTTCATTATCCCAAAGATTTACCACGTAATCTATGCTGTCACTCTGTCTTGGTGTGTGTAGATGCTATTACTCTCATTAAATGCTGTAAGTCCTGGGTGGCAGCAGCATTACTCATCACAGCCACTGTGGCTATGCAGTGCTGTCCCTTGTGGCTGCCTGGCTGCTACTGAGCACTGGCCAATAGGTCCAAGAATCAAGGTTCACCAACCTACGGTGAACTGGCTGTGCTCAAGATGGGCCAACAGCTGGTGGAAGGCTAATGTAGCACTGAGGGGATAGTGATGCGCTGCCATCGCTATTTTAGAAAATGCATAAGCCAGATAATACAGCGCTGGCAGGTTTCAAAAATGCCAAGAAGAGTGGGAGACATAAATGTTTCGCTGCTGACAGAAATATATGTTTTTGCAAAACTGGCAACTCTCTCACACACACACACACACACACGCACCATGCAAATTCACAGTATAATGTAAACACAGCGAGATTCTTTTACTTTTCAACATTTTTTCTCATGATCAATGAGTTTTTAAACTACTTATGCTAGAGATGAAATGCACAGGAGTGAAATCCAATTAACCATCCAAATTCTGTAATTTAATATCCATTATTCAAATTATAACACAGCATTGATGACTGATCTTCTTTGACACATCGTATTAAGAAACTAATCAAGTGCACTAGAATAAGAAATGTCCAGCTCCTCTCATCAAATGGATGATTCTACCCATAACACCCCTATTAGCTGCAGCGGGGACTCAACTCAGAACTACCTATCAAGGCTGTAAGTGAGCAAAATGAAATTAGACATGTACATGGCATTTTAATGTCTAAATGCATTCATGCAGCTTTGCTTCCATCACGAGTGCACGTCATTAAAATGTTGGCAAGACATAAGTTGTTTTTCTTTTTTTTACCATCATAGCAGAAGCCATGAAGACACGGGCTGGAGCTGCACTCATCCACATTGATTTCACAGCGGGGACCAGTGAAGCCACGGCGACAGTGACAGCGGAAACCTAAAGGGAAATGGTCCTGATCCAACTCTTCCACACACACTGCTCCATTCTCGCAGGGATTACTGGCCTCACAGGGTAAGAACTCACAATTATGACCTGAGGAGAGGAAAAGATACAAACAGAAGGATCATCCAGGGGACAAGTCAAAATGCAATGGATGTATACGTCTAGCAATATAAGAGTAAACCTATATTGTATGTTTCCTTGAACTCTTCTCTTGGAGAAATATCCAAAATTCCCCTAAGATGACATCATCTGGATGGGAGCATATGTTGCGCTAAAACCTGGATGTACCTTTGAGCATTGATAGTGCCTTTCCATAAGATACCAATGCATCACCATACCAGAGATCCAGGCTACTGAACTGAGCACTGACAACAAGCCAGATGGTCCCGGCTCCTCTTTAGTTCGGAGAATGCAGCATCCATGTCTTCCAAAAAGAATTTCAAATTTCAATTCAACTCACCACAGAACAGTTTTACATTTTGTTTCAGTTCATTTGAAATGAGCTTTGGCTCAGAGAAGATGCTGGCGTTTCTGGATCATGTTCATTTATGGATTCCCATTTGCATGACCTTTAACCTGCATGTTGAACTGCGTTCACGGACAGTGATTTCTGGAAGCGTTTCTGAGTCCATGCAGTGATTTCCATGACATAATCACACCTGTTTTTCCTGCAATGCTGCCTGAAGGCCTGAAGAGCTCGAGCATCCATGCTGAGTTTCAGAGCCTCAAACTTTTGATGGTATTATGTACTGTAGATGATGAGATATTCAAAGTTTTTACAATTATGCATTGAGCAAAAAATTATTATGAAATTGTTCAACAATTCACAGATGCCGTGTTTTGCAGTCTTGTGAACCACTGCCCGTCTTTACCTCTTTACCTCCATCTGTTTCTTTTTAGTGCCACTTACTTTTCCAGCCTTTTGTTGCAACCGTTCCAACTTTCCTGGAATGTGTTACTGAGAATTCAAAATGTTAATGCAGAACCTAATATGATAACAAAAATAAAATGTGTGTTTTGTGCTTGTACCAAGCAATTTCCAAATGAATTCGATCAGTCAGTGCAATCAGGCTCCACGCTGTCTTAAAACAAGTGTGACACCTGTGGCTTATGAACCCTCAGTGTGCTATTGAATATTGTTATTGAGCCATTTGACAACTGCTTTGATTGTGAAAAGTGAAAGAAAGACAGAAAAATTAAAGTGGCAGACATCACTCGAGACAGAAGTAAAATAAAGTTATGAAAAGCAAAAAGGAAAGCATGCATATGAAAAAAGTGCAGAACATTGATTAGGGCAATGCACAAAAATGCTGCAAATTTTGCAAAACTAGACAAAGCAAAGCGATTCTGGGTCCTACTGCTGATCGTTTCTGCAAAACAATCACATGAAGGGAAAGAAAAATATTCATTTAAAAATGCTTCTACTGTATGGCAGCATGTCAGTTAGACAGCATGCAGTAAACAGTAGTACAACCATTCACTGATATACTGTATTCATCTTCATCTACTTCACAAGTACTTCCCTTTGAAAAGAACTGACGGTACTATGCTGTGCAATATTCAATCATTTCAGATTTTTTTTTTTTCACTCTTCGGTACAAGTGGGTGAAATTAAAGCTCCACAAAGCCGTGGTTTTCTTGACACATCGAATCTCTTGAAGAGCTCAGATGTAAAGTGAGTTAATCATCGGCCCTCTGAGGAGCACTCTCAGAAATGACTTTAGTCTTTGACTTCGTGAACTGTATAGTTCTTTCTGTCGTACTACAGCAGTGGCAGCTTTGCACATGGATGCACACTGATGATGCACAGTGGCCACGACCACACTGTACAGCGAAGTGGCGTTACGAGTGTAATCAGTTGTGCCCTTTTTGGCATCCCCTTTCTACACTGCTTTGAATCACACTGACTTTCATTTTCATCAGAGCTCTGAATTTTTCTTTTTATCATGTCAGCACGTCTTTGAAGTGCCTTTCTTTTTGTGATCTGCCTTCTTAGGAGTCATTTTCTTCTGGAGTATCCGCTGTAAAGCCTAGATTTGTGAAGTGCTGCTCCGACTATTGTCCTTCCGAGATGATCTCACATCCAATGAGCTCATTAGATCAGTCAAAGTGGTCCTTGGGTTTTACTGAGGTCCTTTTTGACTGGCTGCCTGGTTTTTAGGATGAGTTAGCTGGGAAGTGTCTGCCTAAGTAAATGTTTGTTGGTTTTTGTTTTACTGTTTTGTGTTCTCGTGAAATCCCAGTTTTAGAAATGTATCTGTCAAAAGTTCTAAAAGTGCAAAACTCTCCCATTTTACACTTTGATAGCTGCTCAGTTACTTTGAAGCATTAAAACTGCATGTTTATATTTAGGAAAAGATGGTGTTTAAGGTTAATATAAGTGAAGAGGGAGACTGGTCTCTGTGAGAGTGAAGCTGTCACTTGGTTGGCGACAGCGCCGACTGTGGCTTACATCAGCCTAATTACTCAAGATTTTTTTATTTAACTACAGATTACAAGATGAAGATGTACTAATTTTGTTGAGACATGTAAAGTTAGCTGAGACAGGTGAAAATAATAGTATGTGAATTTAATTAACTTTGCTTTTTGTCCCCATTCCCTCAGTGCTCATTACCTTTAAATGGAGCCACACACTGGCAGAAGTAATTACCAGGCTGGTCAGTGCAAGTGGCTCCATTCTTGCATGGAGATGAAGCACACTCATCAACGTCAAGTTCACATCTTCTACCTTTGACAGGAAAGAACAGAAAGTGATAAATATGTTATGTTGAAAAGTGACTGACAAAAACATTTAGTAATTAAACCAATTAAACAATGACCTTTCCTTATTACTATCTATGCTGCAGCACATCTCCTTGCATGTATTCATACTAATCTTTCATCGGAGTAAAAAGATAAGCAACATTTACCTGCAGTATCTGGATTTGGGAAATGTTGGCACGAGGTAATGTTGCAGACCTTAATGCTACACACACACACACACACACACACACACACACATAAAGTTTTCAATGAATTATCCTTAGGAATTTTAGAAAGAAGAGAAACCACCTCCTTTGTAAGATTGCAAAGGCTTCAGCACTGCACCACTTCTATTTTTGGTTCTGCACTGTGAATCCTGCTCTGTGAGAATTCGTACCAAATAGCTAGGAAACGGTTCAAAAACCATTCCTGTGTTTGACCTTTAGGTTTGGATATCTTATCTGCCTGGAGTCCCCATTTGCACTGTAAACAGTGGGTCTCATAGTACCACATGCAATGAAAAAAAATACTAAAATGTAAGAACATGCGTGCAAGTGTAAGAGTGCTCTGCTCTGACTGCTGCTGACCAAACATCAGCATCTTAGCATCATAGCCGTGTTACATTCAGCTCAAAGCACTGTTATACAGAGGCATGGCAACGGCTCTAGATGCTCGCTGTAATTAAAACATGTTAAAATGTTTAAATGGTGTCAAGTACATATATGCACACCCACCCACACAAACACACCTACACACACACACACACACAATTCAAGATCCATGACATATCATTTAAAACCATCTGTTCCAAACTGTTAAATCTCAGCGCTGTGCTCAATGCTGTTGGCTTATTCATTTGAATTTTTTCACCCAGTATCTGTACTGGAAAATGATACTCTAAAGTCCATTTCTTCACATTTGTGTAGCATGTCATCAATGCACGACAGCAGCATTCACTTTAAGTGCATTCACTAGCCTGTAAAGCCAGACACGCAGAGACATCCATAGCCTTGAACTAGGTCAACACAAGTGGCATTGTGCAGGCAGGGAGAGGACATGCACTCGTCTATGTTGACTTCACAGTAGATGCCTATAACGACAAAAAACAGCAATGGTCACGAATGTTCAAAAAGTGCCAAATTGCATTTGATTTTATGACTTCGGCATGTTTGAAGGATATATGTTTCACTGGCTTCTGCAGTTATTTCTATATACATATACACCATCCATTCTCTTCCGCTCATCCATTTCAGGGTCACGGGGGTCTGGGGCCTTTCCCCAGGTGCCATAGGACGAGAGGCAGGCTAAACCCCGGACAGGTTGCCTGTCGCAGGGCCAACATAGAGAGATACCAATTAATGTAACCCCAATAAACGCATGTCCTTGGACTGTGGAAAGATGCCGGGATACCTGAAAAAAAAAACAACCTCCCAGACACAGGTAGAACATGCAAACTGCACACAGAAAGGCCCCGGCCACATGGCGGATTCATGAAATGCATTATCTTGATCATGTCTATATATCTGCATTAGCAAGCAGTTGATCAGGTGTACCTAATAAAGTGACTGATATGCTTTTATATATAACATTCATAGACTATAGACTATTCTCCCGGCGTTTGGTCTTTGTTTTATTATATTTTTTGTTTTTTTGCTGAAAATGCAGAGCAGATTAGCAGCAAACTAACCAAGCAGCAAGATGATGTTTTTTCCTTTGCTATCACTGTTTCACACATTTAGTCTCTGTAAGCTTTAGAGGAGGCTGTTACATAGTGTGAAATGCCAACGTGATAACGGGTCTTTGAATTACACCAACATTCCATGTAATTACAGTGTACTGTTTGTGCCGCACTTGTAACACTGCAAACAATAGAGCTTGTTCCTTTAACCTCATCGCCTCCCTCCTGCATGTGTTCTAAAGATTTGCATGAGGTCAAGTGTTAGCACGGTGGGTTACTGATGGTCAGTCCTCCCAACAATAACAATCTCACTGGTCTTTCTTTAACACCGTGGGGACATCCAAGGTTTTAGCTGGTCCAGCAATTAATGCTTCATGCTATTGATGCAGGTTGGCTTGGAGATATATTATTATATTTCAGTATGGGTATATATTGTGAGTTTATGAACCCCTTATTATGCTGATGATGCCATCAAACAAACAGTACTACTTTTGCACAGATGTTTAAATGAATTGGTGAAGACGTTGATGGCAGTATTGAAGCTCACAGACAGATAAACACCCTCTGAAAATGAACACCACATTTTTATTGCCTATGATTAGTAAGAGCGCAGCTGACTGAAAGCAAAACTACCCTTGTTTTCTTTTGCTCAACTCATATGTAATAACAGGCACGCCCTGAAGCAGCTAATCAAAAGATATGCATTTCCAAAAATCCTAAAAATCACATTTACGCCAAGATTTGCACATTTTAATTTTTGCACTCTTAAAAACCAAATGTGTAGTTATGAGGTGAAGAACAAATAGTTCTGATCTGGATAACATTTCCATTTTCTAGTTACTTTAAGTAAAACCTACTGGGTATTATTTACATAAGTCAGACATGGACACTTGAGCAGTCATGGTAAGAAGCATATAAAATACCTGTGATCCCAGGAGGACACTGACAGGTGAATGCGTTGAGCTCATCTATGCAGGAGCCTCCATTTCGACAAGGCTGGCTGAGACATTCATTCACTTCAATCTCACAGTTATTTCCTAAGAAAATATAAAAGGAGCGCAGCATGCTGACAAATTGCTTCTGTGCATAAAATGCCCACTTTAACTCACAAAGAATAACTTCAAGATAGCTTTCACTTACCAATAAATCCAGGTGCACAGAAGCAATTGTAGCCATTCAGAGTGTCTTTACAAATACTCAGGACTCCACACGGCTCTTTCTCACAGTCATCAATGTTTATCTCACAAAACTTGCCCGTTAAACCTGTGGAAAGAGGGCAAAATGTTCAAGTGCTTTGCATGGCATTTCTTTAAATGAGTCCCTTTAGGACGTTTTTATAACACACCCTTTTGGTAAAATCTCTAATAGTTCTATGGTTTATCATTTGTAATTGGAGAAAATGACAAAATGTACGCTCAGTGTATTATTAATGAAAAGCCATAAAAAATACTCTGAAACAATGTGTATTTTGTGCAAAGATTTGAGTGTGCAAGGTTGCATACAGTATACACTTTACCCACAATGCTTTGGAAGAAGAAGAGCGCAAGGCAGCAAATGTTAATATCAGTGGATGTTTAGAAAATTCATTAAATGTTTTTGTGAAGAAATGTGATCAATGCTGCACTGACTTGTAGGAGAAATAATTCACGTGAACATAAACCTTCTTACAGGAAAACCCCAAAGTGCACTTTTTTTTTTTTCCGCTTTTGCTGGAGAGTGCGACAGCAAACGGCTGCAGGTCGGACTCGAGCCCTGTGGCCGCTCCCTGTCAGTCCCGAGGCACAGGGTCGCCTGCTCACACGCTACCCAAAGTGCACTTTTTAAACATAAAATCAACACTCATTAAAAATTAAAGATGTTTGTCATGCACATGTTTGGTTGGAGGCTTTTTCTAACAAATTTTCTTCTGTTCTTTTCAACTGATCTCCTGGTTTTCCTTTTTTTTAAAAAACAGCACAGTTTATACTGGTGATGAACACTCAGTTTCTTCCACACTGTTTAGTTCAAACTAAAAAAAAATAACTTTTTAAAGAAGGAAATTACTCATTTTTGCCGTTGCAGGCGCACAGCAGTTCATTTCGAATGAAATCATTTTTAGCAATTCTAAATAGTTTACAAAGACAGTCCTATGTTATTAACATTTAACATTTAAGTGCACCAATTAACAGTGTAATCAGTGCCACTATTGTTAAGCACCACAATCACCTGTGGTTACATAGGTGATTGTGGTACTTGCAGGTAATTGTGAATGTAAAAAAAAAAAAAAAGTCAATAGAACAGGTCACATTTTTTTTATTTAATAGAAATGAAGTAATGACTGCAATTTGCGCTTTAAATGTTTAATGTGATAATAATGCACCCGTTTACTCATATTTTATCAAAGAACTACATCGCTGAAGGAAGACTCGTGGAGGTTACGTGGGCAGAGAGGAATCCTGAACGTCATCGCTGCTTTGAAGTCAGCTCACAACCTGATGAACTGAGCCCTGACTTACACATTTCATAAGACTGTTACGTGTTGTTGCTTAAGGCCAAAGAGATTAGACTCCCACAGAGAAGAAAGCCGAACGAGTGAAAGGCTCAAACTGGGAGTGTGCCTGCTATATACATGATTCATTCAAGGAAATGCTGCCATCTGAAACAAGCCCCTGCTGAGTGATGAACCCACCTGGTAAACAATCACACTCGAACCCTCCTGACAGATCGACACACGGTGAACCATGTTGACACAGTCCATCAACACAGTGCTTTATAGGCGTTTTGCAGTGCCGCCCAGTGTACCCATGTTGACACACACATCTGTAAGTATTTTCCAGCTTTTCACAGAGGATGGTTCCCTCGGGGTCGCAGGGATTTGACACACATTGGCTTACAGATGAGGAGCAATCTTTGCCAAGGTATCCTGTAAAAAAAGGTGGGATCAAAGACGTGATTGATGCCACGTGTCGCGTACAGTAAAGCATTTCCACATCTGCCAGAAATCATGGATTGCCATTTCATGTAAATATCTCGTTTGCCACAGTTTCTAGTCCTCGTTCATTTACATAATTCACCCAGTCACTGTATAAATCACTAAAACCAAGGAGAAATAGCCTACAACCAACAGCACAAGGGGGAAAAAATTCAGTGGAGTGATGCTTTGTGTACAGTATATGCACTTCTAATGGCATTCACTTAGCGGTAAAAGCTGTGCTGCTAATTCCACAGCAGACAAAAACACTAATACGTTTTAATATGCATTAATGACTGAAGTTACTAAAGGGATCACACGTATAATTAAGCAAGTGTGACACACATTGTAGCTATATTGATTAAAAAGCTTAATATTTTTTATTAAACCCACTGTTCAGCCTTCCTAGATTGATGACAGGAGCAATGACTAAAGAGCAAGTGCTATGCTTGATCCATATATCAAAACAGTGATTAAATACATTTATGCCACTCTACTGTGTAAAAACTCTGCTGTGTTTAATACCTAGTGGGCAAATACACAGCATTTCCCCGAACAAGTTGTAGGAACAGGTTCCTCCATTTTTGCAGAAGTCTGACGTGCATGTAGAGTCAGATGTGGAGCAATTTGTATCTGAAAGGTACACAAGTGTTAACGAGATTGGCATTATCTTGATGAATTAAGAAACTAAGGGGGAAAAGCAGCGCTGGAAACATAAAGAAATCTCTCAACGTGGTGACATAGAAATGAGGAAAAAGCCATTAACGTGAGAAGTGTGTGTTTAGTAATGAAGTCAGTAGAGGAGATACTGCTGTATAATTGCCATATCCTTGTACTTTTAGAGGCTATCAAGTTCCTTCTCACTGCCAAAAGCAAACAGTTTGTTAAAGAAATACGTCTGAATTTGCTTTCTTTATGCATATATGAGTCAGAATGAAGCTTCTATTAATGTTTTTTAATAAAGAAAACAAAATGAACATGTATTAGATAAGGAAATGACCCAAAGCCATTTAAATGTTTGCACTATGTCAAATTCAAGTATACTGTAAGTATTGTAGCCACTTTTGGATTTCTGTAACCCATGTTCTATATTAGTTTATACAGGAGAAATCAAGACTTTTTCAATCTCAATTAAACCGCAGTCTTATTAGTACATTAGTAAAGCAGAACATTTTAATAGTCATCACTGCTTAACATTCATTGATCTAGGCTATATTCATCAAGGCCCATTATGAAAATGATAACACAGACAACTTACTAGCAAAGCCTGAAGGACAATCGCACTCATAGTCCTCAACCAGGTCAGTGCATGTGGAGTTATTGTTGCAGTGTCCACGGATGCATTCATCATAGCTGATTTCACAGTTCAGCCCCTTAAGTCCTGGTGTGGAAAGAAAAGGGAAAATCTCACATCAGAGATTCGGTGCGTTAATGTCAATAAACACCAGACTTGAAAAGATGCTAATTACTATTAAATTACACCCCAAAGCAATTTATTGCTTTCATCAAATTCTGCAGGACTTTCTCACTGCAAGGCCATCACAAGTTAACAAGGTGGAGAATACGCTGTGCCACAGTCTGCACTTGAGGAAATAAGCTGTGCTTTTTCACACTGCGTGCTTACCTCATTATTATTATTATTATTTATTTTTTAATTCTGAGTTATATCAGTACATTTGATATTTTAAAAATAAAAAAAAAGGTTAAAGTCATCACATCAGAGTGAATGCTGCCAATTTCTGACATTTTAGTCCCTCATAAATATATTCCACCATGTGGTCACGCTACAAAATGACTATCATTAGCACTGTCACACATTGCAGCTACAGGAGGCCCATGACTAATGCTTGGCTATCAGCACCATCGGTGCAGGTCAAATTCTCATCATTTCTCAAACTGACCATGGAACCAATTTCCACCTCTCTCCAAGTCATAAAATTTGACAATTATCCTGACTTCATTAAAAATGCATAACAGGCTTCACCCACAATCACGGATTAATCAGAGGTATGTCTCACAGGTAAGATGTCAGCTGGACCAAGAAATTACAGGAAAAAGAGGTGCGATTTATTTCTTTTACACTGATGGCACAAGTGACAATTTCTGATGACTTTATGTGATCTGAAACATCCAAGCAAATACATGCTAATCTTGAACTGCAAAGCAGGAGAGACAAGAAGGTGTGTAAGTAAAAGTCATCCCGAGTGAAGCAAGCAATCAGCTAGCAATCAGCCTACTATATGATTAAAGCACCTACTGTATTGGTGAGAGTGCAGTACGTAGATTTGAATTCAAAGCAGCAAGTTTACTGACTGAATTCTGCGCTTTACTTCATTTCAGTTTGGACAAAATTCTATTAACTCGAATATCAAACAAGATAGGGAACAATAATCTTACACAGTTGTGCAGGAATCGAGTCCTTGTGCGTTCCATGTGGATAACTCTGTTTATCTCATTTTTGTCCAGGACAGATTCAACATATCTAAGAGTCTGTGCTGAAGGTAATGTGCAAGAATTTCTCTGTGCGCTTGAAAGCAATAATCTTACTGAATGTACTGAGAATTCTTCTGACATACTCAGGAGTTTTTTTTTTTTTGTTATGCTTTGTTTTTTTTGAGCCAGGGAGAGGAATCTGGGGGATGGTTCAATTCATGCATTAATGAGCTCACTAGATGAGAATTTTGGAGAAATATCTGTTGTAATTACTGAAATGATTCAAAATATAATAAACTGCTACAGAGTTCTAAGTGACAAGAAATTCAGTTTTGATTCCTAAGATTAAAACTGTTTTAATGTAAAATTAGGGGGCTTGGCTACTTCAAAAAAATACAGAAGGAATGGGAAAACCATTTTTTTCCTTATGATTCTTTATCAAATCCAAGTGTTTTTACTTCTGCAAACTTGTGTACCCTTATTTTGTCTTATGGATACTTTTATAAGACTTCTCCTTCCAGCAACAAATAAAAAGCCTTTGTAATTTGACTTGTAGCTGCAGTGGAAATAAGTCAATGTCTTTTCATCTGTGTTTGCCCATTTATCCTTAGGGATACAGAAAAAAAAAACTGTGTTTCTGAATAGCTTTTTCATTTAAAACACACTTATAACTTCAGGTCTGCAACTGGTTGACTGCCCACTTAAAAAAAAACCAACAAAGTCTGAATTAGCTATATTATCTTGACTACTGGGACATATAATTACAACTTACCCTCTGAGCACAAGCACTGATACATGTCAGTGCCATCCACACAAATACCACCATTCTGACACGGGTTTGACTCGCACTCGTTAAGACTGACTTCACAAAATGACCCTCCAAACCCTGCAGCATATGTAGAAAGAAACAAAAAAAAAAGTGTTATTGGAATTCTTTTCGTCTGGTTTCATTTCTCAGTCAATTAGGACCAGCATGACTTTGTTTTCACAAACAAAAGCTGGTTTTTCAAAGCTTCTATTGATTCAAAGAGCTTGCTGGGCACATGCAGACTCAGCTCACTGGATCATTTAATCATGTTTAATAAGAGGCAGTCGTTGCCCTTCTGATTTATTACATTAAACAAGCCAAATCCAGTGATTTTTAAGATCAAAGTCAATCAATACACAAAGAGAAGCACATAAAACAAATAACATGCATCAGCGCACACGTGTAAGCACACTCACACAGGCCATTAGGGAGAGGAAACACACCAGTGTTTTAAGCACATTATTTCTTGTGTGTGGGTTAATGTCACATGTATCTATCATGAAGTAGTTGTTTCAGTGTGCGCGCGCAGTTAGCCAAGCATCAGCGTCTCAAGATGCCCTTCATAATTAGGAATTTGGTAATGATTAAAATAATGAGAATAGAATCTGCATTGCTGCAGAAAAATAAGCTTTCCTGCACTGTTTCCTTTCTCTTGACAACACTTTCTATAAAGATAAAACACATTCTGCAGCCAGAGCGTCATTTTCACCATCATGGCTAAGCAATTTGTTGGAAAGTGGAGTCTTGTTAGCAGCGACAAGTTGGATGACTGCATGAAGGCAGTCGGCATGAGTTTCGCCACTCGGCAAATAGGAACGCTTGCAAAAGCCGAACGTGGAGTTCAGCATGGGTGACGATGGCTTTATTAGAGTCTGTGACTACTTTCAAGACCACAGAGTTCAAGTTCAAGCTGAATGAGGAAAGCGATGAGGAGACCCCCGATGGCAGAACCACCAAGACCACTGTCACAAGTGAAGATGGCAGACTTGTGCATCTTGGGATGGGAAGACGACGAGAATAGAGCGAGACATTGAAGATGGGAAACTAATCGCTGTTGCAATGAGGACTGATGAGAAAGCAGCTTGGTGCCACCTTTGTGACAAGTTACTGTGGCTCGACTCAAAGGCAAACATGCCAATGAAGTCTAAAATGACACTTAAAAAAATACTTTTCGTTCATTTTTCGACCAATGAATTATTCAGTTGACCTCGAAGACCTCTGTGAATGTGAGCCAAATTTGAACGGATTGTTAACATGACCCTGCTCGACACAACTTCATTAGAGTTCATTCAAAAGCTTATGAGCTATCGTGTTTACAGACACAATGACACGCACGCAGCTAAATGCTACCAAAAACATAACCTGCTTGGCAGCGGCAACAAAACCACAGGAAATTGTTACCTTCATAAAATGCTAATGCAAAATGAAAAATGTCCCCATCATAGATACAAATTACACAAACTTTTATATGCAAAATCTCAGACCATGGGTGGGTGCGCTTCAGAGTATGTACTAGATACTAGTTCAAAAGGTTGGCAGCATGAGATAGCCGGTATAGTGAGTAACATATTTTCTAACACCTTGGGCTGTAAAGCATTAGCTAGTATGGAGGGTGCCAAGACTGTCGACCTGAAATATCTAAACAAAACAGCATCTCACAGCTTGTCCTTGAGAAGTGTTCTGGGGAGAGCAGTTAGCCACAGGTTGCTCGCATTTACATAAGGAATCACTCACAATCCTTCACTGTGACATCTGCCGAGCATAAATGCAACAGGGGTAATGAAATTACGGTTATTGATTAGGTTACATGAACTTTTATGTAACAGCCATTCATTTGCAGGGAAAGTAGAGCTGCTGTGGACTAGTGCTGGCTGAATTATGATCGGTATTGCTAGCTAATGTTTATTTTTCCAAGTACCCTAACCGCATCCAGGAAAAACCTGCAAGATTTCCCATGTGTACTCACACAGTGCTATACTCACAGTGACACTACTGAGTCGCAAGTCTCTGAAGCCTGTATAACCCCAGCAAGCTTCAGAGTATCTTAGAGATCAAGCCCCTTGCACTTACTCTTGTCTTATCCCTGTCACTTCTGGCAGCAACATGCTGTGATAATACTGTCATCCGCATTGGAAGGGAATCCAAAAGATTTGACTGACACACAAACAAAATTATGTTTTTCTTTGAAGGGATCGTGACATTAATCTGTGCAAATCACATTGTGTGTGCAGGCAAAAACACAGATTCACACTGTGTCAGTGTGCTTACTTGCAACCTGTTAAAAGTCTTGCTCACCTCTTTCACACATGCAGGAGAAATCCTGGCCGTCCTTGGTCTCAGTGCATATTAATGTATGTTCGCTGCACAGTCCAAATGAGCAAAGGTCAATATCCACAGAGCAATCCTTCCCCGTGAACCCTGACATTAAGTTAACAAAGCAAAAATAAAATCAGCAAAACCACAAGGAATGAATACATAAACACACAGAATGCAACATGTCTTTATGGCTGCATGCTTTATTAGATAAAGACAGCTTTTATTTAGCAGATTAATGGAGGTATTGATTTTTCTCCTCGCAATCTACCTGCTTTGCAGTATGCTAATTGGGTGAATCATTGACAAGGACCTACCATACCGGACTGATCTATATCACATTATCTACCCGTACACATGCACATCTGCATGTCACTGATAGTTACCTGTGTCAGTGACTACTGTTGCAAAGAAAGCACAGATCCTGTGACACATTACACATTTCCAAAAACAGATAAAAATGACCGGGAAGAATCTGAAAATGGATCACCTTTCAATCTGGGCCCGACGCATAACAGGGAGTAATGTCGAGTAATACGGTGTCGCTAACAGATAAATGTATTAACTCACGCACCAAGGAAGAGTGCACTCTGGTCGTGTCTCCATCACAATTACCCGTGTGAAGTTGCCGTCAGTTCTATTGGATGGGGTGATACATTTAGCTATAAGTGGACTTCACTTTCTTTACAATGTAACCTGAATCCAGACCAGCTTACTTTCCACCAACACATCTGTCTAGATATTTGATGACCTTCCAACTACCCTTTTCCCATCAAATTATGTATTGCCTTGGCTAGTTAATGGACGGCTATTGCCTCCAACAGAGTGTTTCAGAAGTGTTTAATAACCAATTGTGCATGCAGTTCACTCTGAGGTTAATGTTGCATGAAGGAATGTCACATTTACAGTGTCACCATCTCCAAGTGGGACTCCCTTTCCTATCTGACACCTACTAGTGGCTCAGTCAGCAGATGAGGAAAGAAAAGGGGAAATGTTTTTTTTTTTTTTTTACTGATTTCAAAATTCATACCCCCAAGATATACTT